>CAIGRB010095706.1:21567-32381 GCA_903798255.1 Fraxinus quadrangulata | reverse complement strand
TTTTTCGTTAAAAACAGTAAAAAATATCAATAGAGGTACATTTTTTTTTTTTTTTTTGCAAACTTGACTTAATAAAATTAAAAACAATTTTAACTTAATAAAATTAATAATTTTTCTGAGCATGAGGTTGAGCGAACTCGTCCATACCGAGGCTTCCTTAACAACTTTTGTTATTAAGGTCATGTGTTATCCACTTCGTAAATAAGGAAGTAGTCCATTTTAGGATCCAACTCTTCGTCGAAGTGCTCACGTTTCTCTACATAGGGACGATTCATCTATGCAGAGGCTCGTCCTTTGATTTTTGTCAATAGGAAGTATTTTTTTCCTTTACAAACACTTTAATAGAAGTCAGTTTTATTGAATTAAGAACTGTACAAACTATATATTTACATTTTTACTGGTAATATTTCCGCAAATACTCCGCGTTCTATGGATGAGACCGTATCTTTCCATTCATATCTTCAATTTTATAAGTTCTGGGCCGAACCTCTTCTTGATGCAGTAGGGACCTTTCCAATTGTGACCAAGGATTCCCGCACCATGTTCTTTAGAAGATAAAAATACCCTTGGAAGCACCCGTGTTCTTTGGGTAATTGTTAGCGCAAAATCCTTTTGACATTTGTTTTTATTGTGGAATACTATTCTAGATATTTTTCATGCAGAAGTCCTTCTACCATCCAATCCGATAGTTTTACCAATTTTGCGCAGTGCCCTTAATCTTTCATTTTGAATCAAAATCACATTAATCATCCAAACTATGCGGAATACAACATTTTCATTATTTTTCTTCATAAAGCCTTGTTAAATGAGAAATTTACCCTCCTCTTGAAATAAATAAAAGAAAAAAAAATTTAAGAAATAATTGCAGTTAAAGTCCCAAATCTTTTCAAAATATGCAAATGAGTCCAAATTAAAAAAAAAAACAGATTTAAAAAGAAAAATGTTCATATTTCCAACACCCTCACACTCCCTACCACGTTCCCATTCCAAATTGCTTTGTTTCTATGTGGGTTATTAGGAAAGATGAACTTTTTCCTTTTATAAAATATATTTTTTATGTTTTTAGTTAAACTCATTAGCATATTTTGAAAAGATTTGAGATTCTGACTACAATTAGTTCTTAATTTTGTTTATTCTTGTGTTATTTAAAGAGAAGAGTACAATTATCACTTTACAAGGCTTTATGGAGAAAAAAGACGAAAATGTTTTATTACATAAAGATAGGATGATTTTGGGCTAAAATGAAATGCTAGGGTGGTTTCGCAGAAAAAATGAAAGATTAGGGGGGTATTGTGCAAAAGAGAAAACGTTAGAGAGATATTGCGCCAATTACTATTATTGGCCATCTTAACTATTTAAGTTTTAACGGTTAAACTAACTGAGTTGGATAGTAGACAGGTCCTTCAAATGGAAAAGGTCATTTAGTATTCTACCAAAATGAAATGATAGGGTATTTCGTAACAGAGGTAAAGGTCAAGGGGTTTTGCACCAATCACCCTTTAAGATTTGCTTATTTATGTAGGAGTAAATTTGCTTTGTATTGATGCGTGTTTGGATAACCTACTTTTTTTTCACTCTTTAAGTTAAAATGAGATCTTTGAAGTAACTCTTACATTATTAAAATAAATTATTTACTTTTAACTCAAACTGGTTAAAATATTCATTTATTTACTTCTAAGTAATTATTTTATGGTTTACTTACATTTTTGGATAAATTACCATTTTCAAGTATAAATTTTTACTTTGCTGTCAAAATAAGTATTTATTTATTTGAACTTTAATTAATAATAGAGTTTATTTATTCTAATACTTGTTTTTAACTTTTATTTTGTCGATTGTTCAAGGTGACATTTTTAATGAAATTTACCGTTTTTCTAAGGAAAGAGTAGAATTTGAGAAACTATCGTTTACCGTTTATTGAACAGTAGAAAGCAAGGAAAGTCGCTGTGAAAATCAAGGTTTCAAGTCCAAGCCATGGCTTCAAATGAGTAGAAATCGGAGCCAAAAGTGGCAAATAACAGATGTTGATCTGAAGGATCAATAACCATAAGCTAGGGATGGAACCGCCGTTACATCCGACAACTTACGTTGCTCCTAATAAAACTAAAATATTGTAAAACAACTATTTTGTCATCTTACAAGTCTCCGCCTGGGAGTGTTTTGGCACGAAGATGTAAAAAAGAAACGACTCTCCTGGTTTTTTGGCAAACTGAAATTGCATCAGAAAGGTGGCTTGTGAGTAGATTCAATGAGCATAGAATTGAGCATGATTTGGACAGCAATGTCATAAACAACATCATCATAATGCACTCCGTCTTTTGTACACTGAGGTCCACATAGTTCACTCAAATAATGGATATCCAGTTTCAAAAGTGGCCCTCCAAACTTGTTTAAAATCTTACTTGCATTAACCTTGTTATCGTACCTAATGCGCCTTGGTTCCGTTAACTTGTGGCTCTTCTCTTCTGATGCAATTTTCGAGCTTATCAACATTGGCATTGCAAGCCAGAATAAATGTGGCACCTTCCCATCTTTGCTATTCAAATCCTGCAGAGAATTCCTTAAACTCCTCAATGAAACATCGTAATCCGAGCCATTATTCTCGTANGAGAATTCCTTAAACTCCTCAATGAAACATCGTAATCCGAGCCATTATTCTCGTACAACATATCCCACAACCCTGCTCCCATCACTAAAATATCTGGGTATTTTTCGTTTTTCTTGTACTCCAGCATTAACTTTGTCAACCTTCTAGCATATGGTTTCCACTTAAAATCCAGCTTCATTCCAATCGAATCAATATTTGTTGAATAATCTGTATGCAACTTTTTCAAGTCCTCTCTAACTTTCCGTACTCTCTCCGGCACCTCAACCAACTTTAACATAGAAAGCATCCCTAACCTGGTTTGGGAATCCCCGGCAAAAACAACCCATGACCGGTTTAGCATAACCGAGGCATCGGGTTTTTCCAACTTCTTGAACTCACATTTGGCTACTGGACTCGACTGCATCCATGACCAAGATTTTGTACAACCTACACATTCAGGTCTATCTTTGTACACGATGCTATGGAGGATATCAATGCATGAAATGCGATTATTAGAAGATGCACCTTTTGGTGGTGATGGTGTCCAAAGAACACCAACTGCGAGGATGATGAAGAGAACATAGATGAAGAAAACCATCTTGTTCAGACTCATATTTCTTATTGCCACCAACAACACTATGCTGGCCAACAATAGACGTTTTTTCCCTAACAAAGTTTATTCAACTTTTCTTTGAAAATTTTAACTTGATTGAGAGTGAGCTCGACTCAAAGCAAGTAAATATATAAGCTAGAGACAAGGTTGGGTGAGGGTGCAAGGAGCGGAATCTACAATCAACTGTGCCAAGAATGACGGTGGAGGAGTGGAAATATGTATGGAGAATTTTGGTGGGGAAATATAACTTTTTTTTGGGAGTTTGGAGGTGAAAGTAATGGAGTAATGAGGCTCACACCCTGTATCGTGTTATAGTATTGGGTGTAAAAATATCTTATTTATTCATGTCATGTTATTGAATGACATTTATGATTTATTCGTGTCATGTTAGAATTTTTTTGGTTAACGAATATGTACTTAATTCGCTCCATAAAACATTCAACATTTATGGTATAACTCGAAATACATTTGAGTTAGTTTAGTAAGATTGAAGGGAAAAAAAGAAAAATATTTACTTTACTAGCTCATTTTATTCGGTACTATATACTAAATATGATCATTTTCTTGATTTTACTACTATTTTAAGTTCACACGCGATTCATTAAAAATCATACAGTAATTTAAAGGAATGTATTTATGTTTATAATATTATTGAATAATATCTAGAAACTATTTTCCTTAATTTTAAACCTCGATATATTCTTATGAGAGAGAGAGAGAGAGAGAGAGCACGTTCTATATTATTTTTGCACATTTTAACTCTCTGGAAGTTATGTATAATACCAGCATGGTTAGGTTAATATAGAAAAAATAAGATCTGTTAATTTAAGGCACGTTTAATTAGGACCTTATTATGTAAAATTAGTGCTGAAGGATAATTATATATTATTCCTTATCATTTTATACCATGTTTGATTAATGTCAAATTACTATGCACATAAAGGTAATAATTTCAGATGATGTCATACTGTGTTTGATTTATGTCATGTGAAAATGGTTGATCTCACTACCTAATATTGTCCGACAAATGAATTGAGGGCTCTCTAATTGGAGTACTTATTATGGAATTTTTTTGTAATAATTAGGAATACAAAATAGATAGAAAATCCAAATGGTAATCAAGAACACTCATGAAGATTTTTTAGCTTTCGTTTTACAAATTTATAAATGGTTCATGGAGAAAAATTGTAAGAGCAATAGTAGTAGATCCAATCATCCAATGAAATGTGTGTATATAAATGAATAATAGTTATAACATATGGAATTGAAATTAATGTTTCAGTTTCACTTAATTTACAAATTGGTTGGCAAACACAATTTAAATAACTTCCTTTTGCTTTTAAACATAGAGCAATGTTTAAAATATATTCAGGGCAAACTAAATATACATTCTATGAAAGGATTAATAGGAAAAAAAAAAAATCCTGAAAACCATTTCTATTTGCGATACACCCCCATATCTATTGGAAATTGCATAATCAACATCACTTCCTTCTTCTCCTCCTCTTCCTTGATATCAACAACAATTTTTATTTATTTTTTGCTAAATTTAACTGAGCCATTTTTCCACAACAAAAAAAATGTAAGAAAAAAACAAGAAAAAATTGTTTGAAATATGTAAATCTAAATGTTTTATTTAGTCCCTTCTGAGAAAGTACATTGTTGGCACGTTTGGATTGGTTAATGAGCTGGACTTGCCAGGTCATTATGAATTAACCTTATATGTGGTTCCCAACAATAATGAACTACTTAGGGAATGAAGTTAAGACATGTGATTGGTGGAATTAGTGGGCACTGATGTAAGACCTTACATCTATCACTTGTCGATTGACTGTTTGTACAATGTGTAAGGAATCTTCAATATTTATCTCCCCTCAAACCTTAGTAATAACGTAATCCGAGCTGATCTCACATATCCGAGCTTACATTAGCATAAATTTAATGCATACAACAAACTGTATTTAACGACCTTAGAAGTCGGATGCCAACAATAGTAATCGTAAAAATGGGATTATATAGGATGGAATGAACAATCTATATTGGACACGAACAAGAGTGATTGATGATAATTCATCACTTTTTTACACAAGTGTTAATCAAATCCTTTATTTATTTTGAAGGTGAGAACACTTTTTTTTATTTTTAATTTTTGCAATTTTTACTGTTTTTAATGGAAAATTGGACGGATCTTGATGACATGGGGTTTTCTGCGATTTCCAATAGATCCATATCGTAAATGGAAACGTTTCTAGAGGGTTTTCTGTTTTTAATCCTTCTATGAAATTTATGACAATTTCAAGGATAACTTTCTCTTTTCATAAATTATATATGACTCTCTTATTTCAAATTTTAAATCACACATACCTCTCTTGAGCTTTATGACAATTTTAGAGCACCCTCCCTTTCTCAGAATTACACGTTTTTATTGACTAGCAGACTAGCATATATAGGGACAGATTCAATCGCTTGAGTGAGCTAGGGCGAAGCGTCGAGCGATCATCCAATATAACGAGATTGTTTATTAATATTTAATTAATTTGTATTAAAAGAGTCATTAATCAATATATAAACGACTAAAATGTAAAAATCATATACATATAAAAATATAATCAAGTATAGCCCAAAATAATAAGGAATAAAAATGCACTTTTGATTTAGAGTGGTATGATCAAGTTTCAAATTTTTATGAACTTAAGGGAGATCAAATGAAGTGTGTGTGTAAAACATGATTAAACGATAAAGACAAGTTTCGAGTTTAGACAAAACCTATGCAAAATTTTTAAAATGGTGAATTTTAGAGCTATTTTTTATCCCCAAAAAGAAAAGTATTTTCGAATTCTTAAAAGAATATAGATCAATATTTAGATTGAATAAATTTGAATTTTGTGAAATAAATTGATAAAATCTAGCAATAAAATATATACTATGAAGTAATAATTTGAGCCAACAAATTTCTTGAAGAAATTATTTTAGAAAAAAAAACTAATAATATAGAATTGTTTAGTTATTATTTATTGTGTTAAAAATTAAATGAAGAAGTATAGGTAAGTGGAATCGAAATCCGTGTCTCTCACATACAAAACAAGTAATTTACCAGATGAGATACAACGCTACTATTGAAATAAATAAAAACTATATAATATAGAGTTGTTCAATAATTATTTATTATATTAAAAAAAATTTAAAAGAAGAAGTGGAGGTTAGAGGAATCGAACCCAATGCATCTCATATATTTAACTTCAAAACTTTATTAATATGTAAATTCTTTTTTCGACAGAGCCAATACGGACGACCGCGCCTGTTCGTCGAGTATAAGCTCCGTCCTTGAGCATATACTTCTAGAGGTATTAAATGTGGTGAATTGAGCTAGCTCACATTCGCTCGTGGGGTGAGCCGGTTGGCTCACTAATTTTTTGTGTCGATAATTGAAATGTTACTAATAGACGTATGATGAAGACATAAATTTGTAAGAAAATGTAAGAAATTATAAATTTATAAAATTATCCTCTTTTATCCGGGCTTGATACAAAACATCTATCTGGATTGAAATATTGCAAGGTCATGTGATATATATTGATCTCAAAATATTTGAATGTGTATATTTTATCTTAGATTCGGAGCCCTATGTATTCGGTCTTTTCAGTCCAATAAATATGATAAACTCTTAATGCACTATGAAATGCATGGAATATATTTTCACTAATTTAGATTGCTGTAAATGGTAAATTTATTAGTGATGACAATTGTACCATTACAATTCTAAAAATTATTATCATTGTATTCATAATCCTTTCCTATAAATATGAGATTTTGATTCTCAATAAAATGCACAAAATTCTATTGGCTTTTATCCTTTTTCTCTTTTTCTAACATCTTATCAACACGAAATCAATAAAATGTACAAAATTCTAATGACTTTTATCCTTTTTCTCTTTTTCTAACATCTTATCAACACGAAAGTTTAATTCTTCAAAGTTTAGTGAAGATTCAAACGGAAGATCTTAAGTTTTTGGAGCAGGTGAGGGAGTTGAACGTCAAAGTTTTTGGCCTGATAGAAGAGATTGAGATGGCGAGGCATGAAGCTCAATCTGCTGGTGATGATGATGTAAAGCACTACATTGACAACTTCCATTTGACGGAGGCGTACCAAAGCTTTGCGAAGTACTAGAGGAGGTATGCATACACCGAGATGGCAGAGTGGATTGAAGTTAACTCCATAACCGTCAATACCTCTGAGTTGAGGTCAGAATTTCTGAAAGAGGGAGAACAAGAGCCTCAAACTCCCACAGAAAGTAGCCAAGTGATCAAGATCGAAGACGATGCTGCTGAAGAAATTTTCGAAGTCGTGGCTCCTAATGCAATTGTTCCCTTTGTAGTTCCCTCTCCTCACCTATATAGATGATAGGTTTTTATGGCATTTTCTATGTAAATGGCTTCGGCCCACAATTGTAATCATTTATTCAAAAAAAAAAAAAAATTTGTATATATACTCGTGTTCTATTTTCTTTTCTTTTATTTTCTTTATTGCATTCTTTGTTGCTTTACGATGCTCTTCAGCCTATTTCGTTTGCAATTCCTTAGTTAAATTTGTGATTGTGTACAAGCTAACTTGACCTCTAAACTTATTTGCGCTTCGGCTTTATTGTACTTAAGTTTGTACAAGTGTTTGCAGTTCGCATGCGCTCTTTGTTATTTCGATTAGTATGGTATTGAGCGGTTCACCCATACTGAGGCTTATGTGATGTCCATTTCGCGAATAAGAAGATAGTCCTTTTTAGGATTCAGCTCTTCGTCAAAATGCCGACTCTTCTCTGCATAGGTCCGTTCATCTATGCAGAGGCTTCTCTTTTAATTTTTGTCAATAGGAGGTACATTCTTTTTTATTTTTCACAAACTTGACTTAATAAAATTAAGAATAATTTTAAATTAATAAAATTAATAATTTTTCTGAGCATAAAGTTGACCGATTCGTCCATGTTGAGACTTCCTTAACAACTTTTGTTGTCAATGTCATGTATTGTCTACTTCGCGAGTAAGTAGTCTCTTTTGGGATCCAACTCTTCGTCGAAGTGCCCACACTTTTCTGCAATAGGACGGTTCATCTATGCAAAGGCTTCTCTTTTGACATTTGTCAATATGAGGTATTTTTTCTTTACAAACACTTTAATAAAAGTCAATTTTATTGAATCAAAAACTGTTCAAACTATATATTTACATTCTAGTAATATTTTCGTGAATGTTTCGCATTCCATGGATGAGGCTGTGCCTTTTCATTCATATCTTCAATTTTATAAATTCTAGGTCGAACCTCTTCGTTGATGTTGTAGGACCTTCCCAATTGGGACCAAGGATTCCTGCTTCGTGTTCTTTGGAAGATAAAAATACCCTCCGAAGCACCAGGCTTCTTTGGATAATTGTTGGCGCAAAATCTTTCCGTCTTTGTTTTTATTGTGGAATACTATTCTAGATGATATTTTTCATGCGGAAGACCTTCTACCATCCAATCCGTTAGTTTACCTGTTTTGCACAATACCCTTATCTTTCATTTTGAATCAAAGTCAAATGAATCATCCAAACTATGTAGAATACAACTTTTTCATTATTTTTCTCCACAAAGATTTGTAAAATAACGAAGTTACCCTCCTCTTTAAATAATAAAGAAAAAAATTTAAAAAAATAATTGCAATTAGAGTCCCAAATCTTTTCAAAATATGCAAATGAGTCTAACTAAAAAAAAGGATTTAAAAAGAAAAATGTTCATATTTCCAACAACCTCGCACCCCCTACCACGTTCCCATTTCAAATTACTTTGTTTCTATGTGGGTTACTAAGAAAGATGAACTTTTTCCTTTCTTTTTTTTAAATACGTTTTTTATGTTTTTAGTTAAACTCATTTGCATATTTTGAAAAGATTTGAGATTCTGACTACAATTGTTTCTTAATTTTGTTTATTCTTGTGTTATTTAAAGAGAAGGGTAAAATTATCACTTTACAAGGTTTTATGTAGAAAAAGGACGAAAATATTGTATTCCATAAAGTTTGGATGATTTGGGAGGGGGTGTGCTAAAATGAAATGTTGGGGGGGGGGGAGCGAAGAATGAAAGATTAGGAGGGTATTGTTCAAAATAGGTAACATAGAGAGATATTGCGCCAATTACCCTTATATTATTGGCCATATTTATTGTTTTAAGTTTATAATAGTTAACTGACAGAATTGGACAGAGGCTAGGTTCTCCACACGAAAAAGGTCATTTAGATGGGTATTCTGCCAAAATGAAATGACATGAGGGTACTTTGCAACAGAGGTAAAGGTCAAGGGGGTTTGCACCAATCACCCTTGAGATTTGTTTATTTATGTACGAGTAAATTTACTTTGTATAGTTGCGTTTTAGGATAGCCTACTTTTTTTTTTTAACTCCTAAGTTAAAATGAGATTTTTAAAGTGACTCTTACATTATTAAAATAAATTATTTACTAGTTAAAATATTCATTTATTTACTTATAAGTAATTTATTTTATTGTTTACTAACATTTTTGGATAAATTACCATTTTCAAGTATAATTTTTTACTTTGTTGTCAAAATAAGTATTTATGTATTTTAACTTTTATTAATAATAGATCTTACTTGTTTTTAACTTTTATTTTGTCGATTGTTCACGGTCACTTTTTTCATGATATTTATCGTTTTTCTAAGGAAAAAGTAGAATTTGAGAAACTATCCTTTACTATTTCTGAAAATCCACAAGATATTACGGTTTTTTCATAATAATGTTTTTTTTTAGAAAAAAAATCAAACACCTAAAGTGGCTGTGATTAATGTTTGATAATTGGAAGTCCGAACTCCAAAAGTGGCGCAATTGATATGTTGATCCAATCAACCGTGTGTGTGTGTATATATATATATATATCATCAATATAAACAATGATAAAATTTTGATAAGGATTGAAAATATCATTCATAATTTTTTGAAATTCAGCTTAATATCTTCATTAATTTGAAAATTGTTATATATTATTTTATTTATTTTTTGGGTAGAAACTGAACTCGCCCTTAACCCACTGATGTTGTGGCCAAATTTCATCATTTAAGTTGTCAAATTAGAATATTGATTCAGGTGGAAATTGATTTTTATTTATTTCTTTCACCGTTAATATTATTAGGAGATTTGTTAAGATTAATTTCCTGAAGTTTGTCTTTGTTTAGAATAGTAAGTTAATACTTCTTAATTTTGTTTAAAAGTTAGAATTAGAGTTCATTGTAACTAGCATATAGAGGAACAGATTCAGTCGCTTGAGTGAGCTGGGGCGAAGCGTCGAGCGATCGTCCAATATAACGAGATTGTTTATTAATTCGTATTAAAAGAATCTTTAATCAATATATAAATGATTAAAATGTAAAAATCATATACATATAAAAATATAATTCAGTATAACCCAAAATAATAAGGAATAAAAATGAACTTTTGAATCATATACGTACGATCAAGTTTCAAATTTTTATGAACTTGAAGGAGATCAAATGAAGTGTATGCGTAAAACATGATTAAACAATAAGGACAAGTTTCGAGTTTAGACAAAACCTATGCAAACTTTTTAAAATGGTGAATTTTAGA
>CAIGRB010095706.1:0-11942 GCA_903798255.1 Fraxinus quadrangulata | reverse complement strand
TGTGTGTGTGTGTGTGTGTGAGAGAGAGAGAAAGAGAGAGAGAGAGAGAGAGAGAGAGAGAGAGAGAGAGAGAGAGAGACCTCAATTAGAAGATTCAAAGGATTGAAAGAGGGATGGAAATCAAGGAGAGAATGAAGGAGAAGAATGGCAAGTCTGGGTGAGAATTGGGGGCTTTCTTGAGGTTTTGATAAGAGAACAAAAAGTTGAGAAAAAGTGAATGTGGGGGAGTCCTACCACTTCATCTTTAAATTAGTTTATTTTTTCACATTGGATGACCTTAAGAATCTTTCTTCACATGCAACCCCTTCTCTCTAGAGTTTTCATGCATGCATGTACATACACATACGACAAACATATAGATATAGAAATTCTGTCTCTATCTCTCTCTCCAATGATCCCATACTTCATACTTGTCTTTTCTTGGAATCTGAGCTTGACGTGTATTAGTATGTGTCATTGATGCATTACCTGACCGACCTGTGGAACTTTCAAAGGGATATTTGCTCCCAAAGGAAATAGTGTAGAGAGAGAAACGAATTGGTGGCTTTCTTAACTGCAAACTGCAAAGAATGTTCTTTTCACATGCCAATAGCCTTCTTCTATTAATCGCCCATTAAAATATTGCCAAAGAAATTTATGAACAATAGTTAATTACTGCCTATATATATATATATATATATATATATATATTCATGTATTTGTTAACATAGATGAACCGAAGATAAAGAATCAAACGTAGATCAAGTGTATTTGTGTAGAGTTTTGGCTTGTATAGTGAATGTCGTTTGCGGTTTGGAAATATAGAATATTTTATTTTTAAGATAGATGTACAAGCATAGAAAGCTTCTATTCGTCACATTGCCTCTACAAAATAGAAAAAAAAGCGTTGTAGCGACAATTTCACAACATGATTATCCTATTGGCTATCATTGCATTTTTATTAAAGTCCCGTTTGGTGGAGATTAAAATCATTTTTTTAGTCGATGTTAATAAAAGTTGATGAAATGTGTGGTTAAAAAGTTGTAAATCATATAAAATGTGTGGTTAAAATTAATTGTTGACTTTGATTTAAATTTTAATTTTAATTTTAATTTCTAACAAACATGGACAAAATTTATGTTGATAAATCAAATTTTTAAAAAATCAGTTATTTTAATTGTTATAAGACCTTATTCTTTCAATGTCAATCACGGAGAGTAACGAAGTTGGTCCAGTATTAGTAAAAACAAGCTGTTGGGTAATAAAGGAAAAAAACCTAACTCAAAAATTGCAATGATAAAACTATTTGGAAATAAATTTTCAAGATTTTGTACCATTTCCTAAATGTGCGTCATACGACACATTGTTTGTGTAAAATTTAAGCTGACTATTTCTTGGGTTAATTTCATTTGCAGTCACGTAATTGTACTTTAATTTTATTTAATTGAGTACATATACTTTAATATGATTTCAATCATGGAAATTATACTTTTTATATTACATAACTCCATCAAATTTCATTATCTAGATCGACAAAAATTGATAAATTAATAATGGTCATCACAAATAATTGTTAGTTGCTGGTATGAAATATGTTCAATTTCGGTGAAATAAATGAAGGACTTCATTAATTGAAAATCCATTCTTCGATTTTGGTTAGATTAGTGAAGGAAATGGATGAAGTTATCCGATTGATATCAAATTAAAGTGAAATTATATGATTGAACAAAACTGAAGTATGATTACTTTATTGATAGTTGAGTAAAATCTAATTATGGTGAATGTATTTAACAAGAAGAAGTAGATATGAATAATAAAGTCACAAATTGTGCTGATTCCTTTCTTCTTTTGGGAAATTGAAAGACATAGCCAACAAGTTAGAAAAACAATACAAACAAATTAATGCATACATACATACATACATCCATTTTTATGATTTTTCATATAAATCTGATTTTTAATTTGTTCTTAGTTAGATAAATTATCTATTTTAAATGACGAAATTATAAGTTTTTCTAATGTATAATTTTATTAAATTAATCTTATGAAATATGTGGAGTTCTACTCAAATTCATTAAATGTATTAAAAATCATAAATCTTAAGAAAGTCACTAAAATCTGAATTGATGACTTTAGTTTAGTATTTTCTATTTATAATGTTGAAAGTCCGACAATGAAAAATATTTTGCACTTAACCACTCACCAGTAAATTTATAAATGTTTATAAATGAAAAATAATAGTAGCGAGTCTCACGAAATATGTGACAATAAATTACTTGATATAGGCCCGATTTGAAAGAACTTTTGAAAAGTTTTTAAAATTAAAAAATTACTTTTGGACATATTTGGATAATTTTATAAAAGAATTTTGTCTGATATAATAAAAAGTAAAAACCCTACCAAACAAGTCCGTACAAATATAGTGAAAAGTACTGAAAACTCGACGAGTAACAAATTTATCGGCGATTATGTTTTCTTAAGTAATATAGATTTGTGTTAGAATTTCATCAATTAATTTTTTAGTAGAAAAGTAATTGATAACCACCTACAGAAATATGCTTTTCTTGCACAAAGAATGCTTTTTTGCATCTTTTTAAAAAGCTTTTACTTTTATATACTTCATTCCATGAACATTCCTTTAAAACTATGGTTGGAATGATTTTTAAAATCCTTGTTTGAGTTGCATCAGCTTGAAGCCCTTTCATTGAGAAGGTGTAACATGACAAGCTTATATGTGGGTGTGGCTCTCCAATAAGTCATCTTGGGTATTAGAGTTCTATTTTTTTTTTCCTTCAAATATGAGGATCAATGTATTTCGTCTCTCCCCTTGTAGTATTGAAATTTGCTGGATTTGTTTCCTCGTAGTAGTATAGAAATATATGCACGACTTTGATTTATCCAAAAAAAGAAAGAATAAACGATAGAAAAGATACAGTCACATTTTTAAGAGTGACTTTCGTCTTGTTGTCTTCCATGTACATCATTGTGCCACTTTCACGTCTTGTAGTCGACATACTATGCCATTTTGATGTGCTCTAGCATTCTAGTCTAACTCATTCCTTCATTTCGACTACTTAAAATATCTTTTATTCTATTTAGATCTTGAAGTCTCTTAATCGATTTTAGTTGATTTTACTTAAAATTGTGTATTTTATTTATTATTATTATTATTTTATTTTTTTTGTCTACTCGACCTCACTTACAATTGTGTACTATTTTGCGTGTCTACTTGTACTTGAACTGTTATACAACACGAGTTTTAGTAACATTTTTCCTAATTTCTTAATTGAAGTCCAAAGGGTGTTTTGGTCAGCTTAATGGAGTTCAAATCAAATTGGTTCACAAAAAGTCAAAAATTAATGGGAACAAAACTATTGAATAGGATTCGTATAATGCCTTAAGAAAAGGAGTCGAAAAGAGTATTCTCAACCTGAATACCGAAAGAACGCGAAACTCGTATTTTATCACCTTTCCATAATAAAAAAAAAAAAGTATTAAATTAGTTTGTATATACGCTTTTGGATTTTATATGTATAGTTTATGGAAGCCATGCAAATTCAATATTAATATTCGCCGAAAGCAAGCCCAATAATTTCTTTTATGGTTTGAATGGGCAAAACTTTCCACTAATAAAGTATTGATCCGATTGAATTCGACTATATGAATTCTTTTTCGTTATATCATTTAAATCATCGATATATGTATTAAAAGTTCTAACATAACGAAATCTTTTGCAATGAACTTAAGTATTAAATTGAAACATCCCATTCTAGCCGTCACCCCGTGGCACGGTCTCATTTTTGCTTTATGTATTATCAACTTAATTGACCGTATTTTTTGACATCAAAATGAATTGCAATATTTTGTGAGATGAAGAATATTACAATGTTCGCGTTTCGTGTCGTTACTGTTTATGAAAATTTAAATTAAGGGAAATTATTTTGAAGTGCCATGAATGTTACAATGGAAAATTCCTAATTTAACATGATTTTTTAAATTGGGGAATAACCGAAAAATTAACTAGGAATCTTGTAATTATAATCTAATTGATTTCAAGTCTTGAAATTAAAAATAATGTCAAAATAGAGATTTTTTAATTTTTTTTTTTTTAATTATATTCAGTCCTTGTTCACAATCATTTCTACTCCAATTATTGACACTTTCTGCTGAAAAGTAATGTATAAGGTTGTAATTCAAAGACGTCCAATTCAATGAAGAATATTTAGAGTTTAAATACCAAAGAAAATAGTATTTTATTTAGAAAGAAATCCTTGTACAATTTCTTTATGAATGTATACTCACTCTTATTGCATTCAAAAGGGACAACACTTATCTGGCTAGCACTCTCTTTATGTTTCCTCACTATCTTCCTCTTCCAACTCTCAGTTAAATGAGTCGAACCTAGTCATTCGATTCATCCACCATCGACTTGACTCGGCTCACCATATGAGCCGGTTCTCTTCAACAATATAGACTTGGCTCTAGTCCACCAACTTCCCTCTCGTGAGCCACTCGCAGTTTGTCTTTTTCATTTTTTACTTAAAATTACATTTTCATTTAAATTTGACGAGTCGACTCGTACGAGAAATTTGTTGTTCAACCAGCATTCACTATTCATTTTCATTTTTTGACGCAAGTCGACAAACCGTTCATCCCACTTAATACCCCTATTTTGCTCATGTATAATACGTACACCTAATGTCTTATAATAAGTTCAAGTCAATGGAATTGGGAACTACACAAATTCTAGAGAATTTATATAAGGTGGTAAAACACACTACATTAATGAAGATCGTCGAAGAAAATTCTCAATTGAAATTCTAACCTTCAGTCAAACACTTATATTGTGTTTTGGTACACTATATTGAATTGTATAAACAATGTTGTCTAAATTTAGACTGGGCTTCCTACCGATCAAACCCGCAGTATTTAAGTAAAACCAGAAATCAAGCCTGACAAAATTTACTAATCGGCTAGTGAATGCAGCCCTTGAGTAAGAACAGGTTTATTGTTGCCTCAAATAACTAATTAATATCTCAGACAACATGTTGTTATAGAAAATGATTACTGTAATTCTTGACTATGAATATCATTACTCTTACTAAAACCACTAAGGAGAATTGGAGCGGTCCCTTACATATGAAGTTGCTATGTAAATGATCCCTAACCTTCCAATATTAACGCAAACTTATATAACCTTCCACTCAGTGGCGGACTCAATCATTTTGAATGGTTTCTATCCAATTGAAATTTAAAAATGTCATTTTTTGATTAAAAAAGGACTAAAATATCATTACTTTTAGTTATAATAATAATAATAATAATAATATATAATTGGAAAAAAACCACCCATCTAGAGATATCAAAATGGCTCGCCGGTTCGAACTGCCCGTGGCTCGGTTAAGAAAAAGCCCAAATTGAGCTGGCTCGTGGCTCAAAACCATCAGGCCAAGACTCGGGCCGAGCTCCATTTTGGGGCAAATGCTCGATCCCAAGCCAACCCGTGTCACGGGCCATTTTCGGTTCGGACAAGCCGAGTTGAGCTTGTAAAAAAATTGGAAAATAATTGTCTGCAACGTTGCAGGCAGCTGAAAAAAAAATTAGAAAATAGCTGCATGCGTTGTCAAAGCTGCCTACATGCAGTTGTCCATTGTCAAAGGTAGATAACGTAAATTTTATTTAATTTATAGTACGTATAAATTGCACAATTGTTTTTTTTTAAAAAAAAATTAGATTTGTCATTAAAAAAAAAAAAAAAATCGAGCCAACTTGGCCCTCTAAGGCTCGAGCCGAAAACTCGGGTCGAACCTCAATTTTTTAGCCGACCTTTTGCTCTGCTGAGCTCGGATCAAAAAAAGCTCGAACCATTTTTGTTTGAACTTGAGTTTCGACTCGTAGCTCGATTTGACTCAACTTGACTTGCTTGTTAACACCTCAAAACCCATCCTACCAATCAAACTCTCATAAAAGCATCAACAATGCAATCGTGATTTGTTTTCATATAAACAAAATATAAGTACTAAAAAAAATCTTCTCTAATTCAAGTTGATAAAAACTCCTTCAATATGATGTAGCTGAGAAAAAAAAAAGATATTCGAAAGACTTTCAATTTACATGATATGATGTCTAAGTGAGTGACACTCAAGTTCCAAAATGATTTTCTTAATTTTTTTTAAATAATAATAAAATCAAATTTAAATTTGCATATGAAATACTTTGGTGAGTTAGTATGTCTAATAGAGCTTCTAAATCTAGATGGAATTCTAGAAAATATCTATTTTTTCTCTACAACATCTCGACTGAGTTATTATTGTTATGTTTTAAACAAATAATTCGTATTACTAAGAGCAATTATTCACAAAAAAATAAGAAAATGAAAGTTAGAATAACACGCAATTTAGCCCCTGTTTGTTTCTCATTTTTCATCCATAAAATGAAAAATATGACCGTTATCCATCACATCAAGCCATCAATTTTAAATTTCTATTTCTTGTATGGGGCTCAATAATATTATATTTTTTATTCTCATTTTATAATAATGTGGCCCAAACGGGCCTTTAATATGATTCCCTCTGAACGTGAGAGTTACCGGAACAAGTGTCACTAAGAAAGTTGTACTATGTCAAACAAAAGAATTACAATGTATTTTAGACACATGTTGATAATCCAAGAAAAACTAATCAAGAGAAGGGTGTATTGATTTTTGAAAAATTTTCGAAAAATAATTACAAATTAAGTAAATTATAGAAACGTTGATCAATCAAGTAATAATCATAAGCAAAAATAAGTAAAAGGATAGAAATGATGCAAAATGATATATTTATGGAGGTTCAATCCAAAATAATGATTTACGTTCTCTGTCACGAGTAATGCATTTTCATTATATTGATTGACTTATGTGCAATTAAAATCCTAAAATGCTTTCGGTACCTTACAAAAAAGGGGCACCGAGTGTTAGATAATAGCTCAAGTGTTAGATAAGAAGTTTCGATTAATATAATGATTTAAAAGTTTGATTCAATTAATTAAAGTTTTGATATGAAGAAGTAGAAGAAATAAATGCAATGTAAGTTCAAAAATTTTCTCTCTTTAATACACTTGAAAAACCTTGCATTGATTGCGAAAAGATAACCTATTTATAAATGACAATTTGCAAAACTTTCTGCAAGTTCAGATGATGGTCGAGTCAACTGGTACAATTTCTGATGACACAAAATATGGCCATTGGACAAAAAGATGAGAAGTCAGAACGATCACATTTTTGGACTATTGGATTTTCAGTCAACTGGATGAGTTGTTCGATTGACTGGTCTAGTTGATCGATTGGTCCGACTGATTTTCTTGTTTTGGTCTCGTTTGATTCTATCCGAATGTTTGCAAAAACAAGACTTTTGAAAGTGTTTTTAACTAGTTTTTTGAGGATAAATGATATTTTAGAAATATTATCCAAATTCAAATATCATTTTGAAAATCAATTTTACATTTAATCAAAATATTTTATGTAAGTGAAAATCAAAATAGCTTTTAGTGCATAAAATGGTTTTTTGAGTTTTCATCGTTTATTGCTAAAAATATTAGCATTAATATCTTTACATTTGAACTAAAAAAAGTCTAATTTCTTATCTTTCTTTGAAATTTGGCTCTTAAGCTCTCGTGGGTACATGGATCGAGCCGACTCGGCTCGGCTCATTACCATTACTACGATTCATTATGTGAAATGTTAGAGATGTTTGCATCGAGATTTAAAGGTTATGAACCATTCATATAACACCCCATAGGTTATCAACCATTTGAGCCAATTTCTGTATCATTTATGCGGGTGCAAATGACATAACTAGAGGTAATTGGCGAAAATGGTTTCAAACATTTGTCCATCTTGCATTTTTTGTTAAAATCTTTAGATCTTATAACAAATGGTCCCAAACCCTTGTAATCTTGATTAAAATGGTCAATCTGGACACAATTTATTCAACAATCATGCTTGGTGTACACCAAATTTGACAATTTGCCAAAAAAAAAAATTTTTAAAAAAGTTTTCCTCCACAATTTTTTTAAAAATAAAGGCAATATCAACAATGACATGAAGGTAAGAATATACAAATGACAAAATCCTCCATTCAAAAGGGTCACTTATGCCCATGAATGTAAAGGTGTAGGACAGTTTGTGCCAAGATTTAAAGATCTGAACAAAAAACACGAGATGGATAAAGGTTCGAGATCAATTGCACCATTTTTTTTTTTTGACTAAAATAAAAATATTATCAACCTTATTCCACCATAATATTGTATGCTTACTATTATTTAGTGTTCTAAAAAATATAGAGCGTAACTAAACATCAATAATAAGTTTTAAGCTTTTACGAGCCTAATTTACTCAGGCGCTAAGAGACGTGTTAGACAGCAATGCCAACTTTCGAGTTTATACATGCTTTTTAGAATACTGTTAAGTATACTAATTTTTAGAATACTTACATGAAGGACAAAACATCCTTTTTGAATAACCAAGAGTGACAAAGCATCCTTTTTGAATAACCAAGAGTGTATTTAATTAACTTTATTTTATATGAAAATGTCATTTTTTTTTTCCACCCATGTTCTTACTTTGAAGTATTCGATTGATTTTTTTTTTTCATGGAAAATATAATTCAAAAGTTAGTCACGTGACCATATTTTCCTTTAAAAAAAAAAACTTTTGTGAAGGATATGTTTTTATTTTTCAGGCAATTTATTATATCTCTTTCATCTACCCACCAATAAAAGATGAACAAGAATATCATTTTTTAAGTTAAAAATTAAATTAATTAAACACATTTAAGTAATAATTTTCATGCAAATAAATTCTAGACAATTCAATTGCTTAGAATTTACTCTTTTTTTCATGCAAATTACATGCTGGCGATCAAACACATCATAATAGATTTCATAGGATAACAAAAACTTAACATCATTTATGAATAACTAACAGAATTCATAGGATAACGGTCTTTTGAATTTCAAGATTTGTGTTTTGATTGGCATTGAAAATGTCTCCCAAAATAGAAAATGTTTTCCTTGTTTTGAGGAAAACAAAAACCTATCCCCTAAATAAAGTGTTTTTCTCAAAAACAAGGAAAACTATGCATATTTTCAAAGATTGGAAAATATTTTCCATGGAAAAAATGGTAATGCAATTCATGTCCGGAAGTAAGATCTTCAAAAACTCAACTATGACGACAATGCAATTTTTCTGCAATTACAATGCTCTAATTGCTGAAATTTTTTGTAAATTGAAGACAACACTGTCCCTTCATGAACCTCTATACAATTCAAAGAACTCACGTACTCGAATAAGCTATTATTCTAGAGAAGACATGCAGTCTCGTGCTAAAACTATAAATTGGATTTACTAAAGTTTCTAGCATTTCGTCCAATACATACACTATGGACACACAGGAAATTTACATTCCGACATAACTTATGAACACGTTTGCAATTTGCCTTTCTAGAAAATGCACAATCTATAGCCAAGGCAGAATGATTTTTGCCTTGTGGCATTCGATTTCAACCATATTGAATCGTGGAATGACAAGTGAAACCATTGTACTTTCAGTGCAACACCAAAACATGGGTGTGAAGATTGAGAGAACAAAAATTTAGCACCTTATTAGTTTTTCGTGGAATTTCAATAACCATCAATACTGTAATTTTGACATACTATTTGCTGGTTTTCGTCCCACCATCTCTTCGCTTCATTGTCAGTGAACTTTTTCCGGCTGCAAATACATAATAAATGACAGGGAGCATTAAATAAAAGAAGATAAAAAATAAAAAATAAAATGCAAGGAAGTTTTATGCGGATCATGGAATAACCTACATTGTGATCTCGAAGAGAAACTAAAGACTGCAAGTACATGACTTCTTAGAGGGACTCGAAAATAGAATTAAATATGTATAATTGATTGTTATGTATAATAAACCTACATCAGTGGGACTCTTAACAGAATTAAAGGTAGTTGGGGAACGGTTAAGACTTAAACTTTGCACCTTATTGTTTGTTAAGCTAAATAGCTTAGCAAGACTTCCAAATGAAAAATCTCCCATTTGAAACCCTCTAGTTGATTTTTTATTTGAAATCAACTATAAAAAGAATGCTACCACAATCAGGATGTTTTGGGTGACATATCCGGGTTCTGAATAAAAGAAAGTTATATTCAACTGAAACGGGGTAAGTAAGAGACCACAGCCTTTTGTTTCTAGTCTTGAAACATTTTCATGGAAAATTGGCAACCAATAGAGCTACGGTAAACCATGACAATCTGGGTGGCAAAGTGTTAAGTTATGGAGCCTAATTATTGCCGTTATGCGAAGCAAGTACGCAAATCGACCTCCGCAGTGAGAGAAGTTAAAGAAAATAGTGTGTGTGCTTTTCTCTTGTAAACTTCTTTTCATCATTGTAAATTACCGCAGGAGCTGAAGAGGACTATTCTCACATTGAAGCGAACTTTTATAAATCTTACGTGTCTTTATTTCTTTATGCTTGCTCTTAGTGGAATAAAGAATTAGGATTTCTAATTCTAAGCACAAAGTACAATAAAACTTCACTCCGAGACAATCTAAGCCTAGGGTATAGCAGGTTGCATGAATGCATCAAAGACTCTAGGTTAATTACCATGTACGATGACGATAACAACAAACTAATACTTTTGTGCAATAAAATTGGGGTCGGATGCGTAAAGAAACACTTAAAAAATTGGTCAGAGACTTCATAAACCCTAAATTAATCTTTGCTCAACACATTAGTGATCTTCTTGAGATTTAAAACATTTCTAAGTTGGCAGGTCCATTTTTTTTTCACATCACAGACTGCCGCTGCTCCTTATACTATATAATTCCAAGGCCTTTAGATCGATGAAAAAACTAGTATTGCAGAATGCATAATGAGTTTGCACTAAAATTGTGGAATAGAAACACAACCAAAAAAATATTTGCTGTTATGCCATATAATAATATCACATTAGTCTCCTTTATGAAAAAAATGGAAAAATCCTGTGTAGCATTTACAAAATTCATAGGCTATAATCAGAGTATTCGTAATATCATTTTAAGAATGTAAATAGTTGATCTTTTAGCAGTGAACACAGACTCGTGTCTGAAATTTTTAACCTTAGTTACAGGTGGAAGTATATTTTCCTTGATAAAGATTTCAGTGAAAATGAAATTCCATTTTCATATCAAATTGTGCCAAGATTTTCTATTAGACTGGGGGCAGTTTCAACTCAATTATCCTTGAGGATTTTACAAAGCCAAGGTGCCCTATTTGGCATATTGGAAATGCAGTATGTATACCACTTAGTTTGCCAATCAAAAAGGACAAGTTTAAGAAGTTACAAAGTCAACATTATTTAACATCTTAATGATTTCAACTACGAAATTATCAACAGGAATGCATGACCCTCGAAATGTAAAGATAAACCACATTCTTATATGAAGTCACTCGGTTATATATTTCACTTTTACTAATCAATATGGCATTAATCGTACAAGAGATTATATTCTTCTAGTTGCTCGTCACATTAATTACTTTTAATGACATTCATGAAATAATGAAATGCAGTGGAATGTAAAATTATTAGAGGATCAAGAGTTTACCTGAACCTGACTCGTTTGAGGCCTGTTTGTCCATTTGGCAAAGTTACAAAAGTGATGTAGACACCGGGTTGATACTGTTCTACCCATTCAACCTTCAGGGGTTCAACTCCAGTTTTTCCAGAATCTACTCTTCCAGCACAAGGTTCTTTTAATGACAGAATTCCATCACGGGAATCTCCATTGCGCAAAGATCTTAACTTGTTCGAGAAGACAATAGGTGAACTAGAAAGACTTTCGAAATATTTATCTTCTGGATGTTCAACCTCATGGGGCACATAAGCAACAGCAGAAATAGGTTGTTCTTCTTCAAATCTTTCAGCAGAAAACTTCTCTGA
>CAIGRB010095698.1:0-14783 GCA_903798255.1 Fraxinus quadrangulata | reverse complement strand
TCGAAGTAAATACACTTCATTGAGTTCGTTGGAACTCCTGCAGATTGCTGTGCTGCTTCCGTAGGAGACGAAATTCGTTCTATTCTGGGAAACGATTGCTGGACGCCTTTAGCACCTTTTGAAGGCAGCAAATTCGTTTTAAGGAAACATCGTGCATTCGGTGGGCTCGAATTAATACTGCGATCCTGTTGATCCATCTGCTTACTATTATTCAAGGTAATTCTGTCGAATATTCGACAGAGACATTCTAGATTGTAGAAACAACAGAACCGTGGGGAAAAAAAAAACCACCTCGACCGGATCATAGCCACTTGTTGATGGATTAAAACCGTGTAACACCATGAGGAGGAACCACCCTTTAAAATCATCCAAAAGTTCTGTAAATGTGATGAAGACAACCGATAAATACGATGATGCAGAAGCATTGTCCACAATGGCCAGAAGTATTTCGATGGATTCAGATTTTGATACATAACATCATTTTCCATGACATTTTCTTCTTGAGATTTCCTGTTGTATATGTGAATCTATGGATTATTGGGCGCCGAATTGTACATTAGATCTCAAAATGCTGCTGATATTCGATTAATCTGTATGAACAGATATTGTTACCATTAGTTATCAAACTGAATCTGAAATTCTGAAAGTTTAAACAATTTTCAGACGTTTGTTTGTCTGTAATTGGTACATAAACAGTTTTGGGGAAATCTAGGTATAGTAACCAAAGTACTGCTACCTTTTGATCATACGTGTGCAGCTGGTAGTAAACAAAGGCTAATAGCAGAAGAAATACTTAGACATGGAAGTGTAAGAGTTGCTGGTGAGGTATTCACATTTCGAGAACTGGCTAACGCAACATAAAACTTTAATCCCGAGTTGCTAATAGGTGAAGGCGGATTTGGAAGAGTCTAGAAGGGATATCTTAAGAACATGGATCAAGTATATATTGTAGATATCTCTGTATCTATATCAAAATCTTGTTTTATTTGTATGTAGATTTCCTGTCTTATTATACTAGGTTGATTTTCTGTCTAGACTGTAGCTATTAAGCAACTTGACGGAATGGAGTACAAGGAAGTAGAGAATTCCTAGCTCCAGTTCTAACATTAAGCCTTGTTCACCATCCGAACCTCGTTAGTCTAATATAAAAATGCGCCGATGGGCACCAAAGGATATTAGTATATGAATATGTGCAATGGATCTTTAGAAGGTCACCTTCTTGGCAAGCTTTTGGATTCTTGAGTAACTTCTGAACATATGAGTGGTTTTACGAGCAAAGTCGCTATTTTTCTTTTGTCGGATTTACCCTCAAATAGGAAGCCTTTGGATTGGTACACGAGGATGAAGGTAGCCAATGGGGCAGCTTGAGGACTTGAATACTTACACGATAGAGCCAACCCTCCTATTATATATGGGGACTTCAAAGCATCTAACATATTACTGGATGCAGAATTCAATCCTAAGCTTTTTGATTTTGGACTTGCTAAGTTGGTCCCACATGCGAACAAGATCATGTTTCGACTAGGGTGCTGGGGACGTATGGCTATTGTGCACCGGAGTATGCCCACACAGGCAAGTTGACTAAAAAATCTGACGTCTACAATTTTGGAGTCGTGTTTCTGGAGATCATTTCAGGAAGAAGAGTTATATAGATAACACGAAACCAGCTGAAGAGCAGAACCTAGTTGCTTGGGTTAGTTAACAACTTTTTCTCATGTACTTCTACATTATCATAATCAAAACACTAACTTGGAAATGTTAATCTGCAGGCAAAGCCACTTTTCAAGGACAAACCAAAGTTCACGTCGTAGATCCATTACTGGGAGGGAAGTACCCAATGAAAGGTCTGTATCAAACTGTTGCTGTTGCAGCTACGTGTCTTCAAGATGAAGGTAGCACCTGACCTTTGATTGCAGATGTCGTTACTGTTCTTGAATATTTAGCTGATGAGAATGCTAACGATGAGAATACTGATGATGAGATTACTATTGCAATAGACGCATAAGCTGCAGATCTTCGCGAATAGTGAGTTCTATATTTTTTAGTTGAAACGAAAAGAGAAGTACGTAGTTTTGGTATGGTTGTCATGCACTACTCGATAAGACTATGTCCCGTGTTTTTATATAGCATTTACTGGTGTTTTCACATGTTAGAGGCTTTCAGGGTAAAGAAAGGCAGTTAATTTTCTGAGATTTTGCTTTATTGCAACTGTTGATAGAGAGATGTGATACATCTTTGGACATTAATTGCAGTCTCCAAACAAAGTAGAAAGTAAAAACTTTAGAACGTTTTCACTTTTACTCAATGTCATTCATTTCTCGGACACGTTGCCTGTTTTGCATCATGATCGCAATAACTCGAGTAAAATTCATTAACTTTATATCCTATATTTCATTCACTAAGGGCATGTTTAGCACCCTAAAATGGATGGGACTTGTAAAAAATATTACAATAAGATAAATATTCTGATGTCGAGGGAAGCGCACGAGGGAGAAATTCACACACAAATTGCAGAAAAAAATGATAAGGCATACACAGAAATAGTGCAAAATCTTCTCTTTTTCTTTTATATATTCTTCTCCAGGTTTTTCCTTTTTCAATGTATTCCTTCTTTCCCTCCTACCTCTAATATACAATTTCTCGTATTGTTCTATACAAACTATGATATGCTTGGGAGATGGTGTAGATACCTCAGCCAGATGCAACATCAACCTATAAATCAATATATATCTTGCACCTCCCCATAAAAAAAAGAAGTATAGCTGGCATATATTATGGTGTGCTTGGAAGATGGCATGAATATCTCAACCTCCGATGTGATGCGAGAGCATGTTGTAAAGCAACATCCACTCTTCCGCCACCCTGAAACAGTGAATCGTACAAGGCACACACGAACTGTGATAGTTCCTTCTCGTTATCGTCCCAAAAGGGCATGGAACGTTCTCCATTTTTTTCGGGTTCACTATCTTCCCAATCACTGCTTGGACTGGCAGGGTCTGTCTCTTCATCTTCTGCTTCCTCCTCCCCAATCTCAAATTTCCCATTCTCAAAAGTACTAAACTCACCTGAACCATATAATAACGTCAATTGTGTCTCTTCCGGCTCAGAAGAAGGGCATACAACAGCTTTGGCACCAGAATCTAGAAATGCTTTTGTTAAAGCTCTGATAGGCCCATATATTCCCGTGAAGATTATAATTCTGTCCTTCCAAGCTCCAATCTGGGAGGTTCAAACAGAATAAGATTACAAATAGAAACCTTGAATTTAACATTTGACTGTATTTTTCAGACTTCGAACTTGCTACGGATGGAAAAACGCAAGAAAAATATTAAATCCTCCTTTAAAATCTTGAAGAAAATCAGCATCCCAATATACAAGCACATTTTAGGGGGAAAAAAACAAGGCTTGCATGGAAAGAGTAACAGCACTCACGAAACCATGAAACACCTTTACAGAGACAGTAATCAAATGGTGCAACTGCACAATTAGATTATTACCAAAATATTCTGTAAATGTTATCCATCTCTTTTCATCAATAAGAGAGAATTATTTCCATTTAACCGTTCAGTAACCTCCAACTTTCATGCAAGTTTAGGCCAGATGATAGAAATAGACATATTATTGCTAAGAACATATGAGATATGTTTTCCTTTCCCCTTTGCCTTAGATTCTTAATTTGAATTTGAATAGGTTGTTGAGTAACTTGAATGAATAAGCAACTACAAAACCTTTGGTTGGTTAACCAGGTCCTAATCATTTGTGGATTAGCAGCATGACACAAAGCCCAACAATATACTGTTCAGAAGCCTTCTGTTTTTGCTGATAGATTAAAAATAAAAAAGATTATCTGATCCAAGAACATACCATATGGCGGACGTCTTCCGGGGTCAAGTGCATCAAAGGAACTGTTCGGCGAAACATATAAGCACCAATTTCTCGATCATCTTCCATGACCTTAAGGATAATGACAATAAATCAATACATAGCCCACAATAATTGACCACAGAAAAGTGTACCAACTTTATGTTTGGAAGCACACCTGTGTCTGACGTCCTATATATCTGTGGACAACACCACCAATTTGGAAGTACGGTCTGCATGAAACAAGATCAGCTACCGTTGAGATGTTGGTTATGGCTGATGCATACTTCCTGCGCCAACCTTTCATCATCAACAACAAGCTGTATTTAACACACTGCAGAAACCTATCAGCTAGTTCTCCAGGTTCAGCAACTACAAATACATCATTCTGCCAACTACATTATAAAAAAGAAGACTAAGAATATGTGCAACAATTGTGAAATCTTGAAGCCAAAATGGAGAGGAAAACAAGGAAAAGTGAGACCTTAATATGGAGCCACGTGTGTCATTTTGCAATGCCAAATGAATTACTCCAAGCTGTGGAGAATTCTGTATTTTCTCATGCAATGATAGGACAGGAAGGGAAAGCTGCCTGCGTTTGGGAGGTGACACAGGGGGTGAAGCTGTTGTTTTTGCAACATGGAATCCATCCAAGCTTAAAGGTGGGACTAAATCAATTCTATCAACCCTCTGAGGGCCAAGATCAGGACTGTAAAGGAGAGGACTCGATGGGAAGCTTCCAGTAAACAGAGGTGATGTGAAGGTGGGAAATGCAGATCTTGGAGCTGCCTTAAAGGAGCCAGATGCCCCACTAATAAGAGATAATTTTATCCCATTACTAGCACAAAATGTTTCAAGTGCACGAGCATGATGGAAAACTCTTCCAGAATCTGGACTGTTGGAAGCCTCCACAAGAAGCACACAACGTCTCCAGCCTAAAGAGAGGTTATTCTCATTTGACACTGCCATGTAGAGAAAATCAGTAAATCTAGGCCCAACAATCAAAGGAATACAGAAGCCACAGGAAACAAATACAGATTTTTCAGAAGCCATACAGCCTTTAATGTCCTTTGCCTTGAGGAGCTGCTGAGACTGCACTGTATCCAAAAATTTATCATCATGTGGACTCTCAAGCAATCTTTCACATAGAGTTTTGAAAGAAGTAGAATTGTTCTTAATGTACTCATCTGCAACATCCTCTAGCTTTAGCCAAACTGCGGGATCAGTTTCATCCAGTTCCATATCACAGCGTTCATCAACTGCAAGCAAACAAAAAGGATAAGGATGTACATATGTAATAGTTTCACTGTTGATATTTCCATTCAATGAATATCTGAGACAAGAAACTGCTTTTCTAGTTAGATTGTTAAACCCAAATTATTATCTATTTGTTCAAGAAAAGAAATAACAGTACTTGATATGGAGGATTAGATTAAAGGAAGTCATACAACATATTAATTCATGATGTAACCTGGATTGAATCGAAAATACTGTACACTAGGCAGCATAGGAAGCAATGCACTCAGAGCTTCCTCCACACGATCAACAGAGCATGCACTCTCAATCAAAACTTGTCCAATGTCCAAATAGCGCCAGCCACCCTTGCGAACCTAATATAAAAGTATAATAAATAGCAGGAAACCAACAAACCAGACAAAAGCAATCGTTGCAAATCATAAAATAATTACACTGCTACTATCAAGCCAGTGTGATGTACAAACCCCACCTTCATCCCCTACAATGGAGTTATGATGTTGAGAATCCAAAATGACTTACTCGGTCATCATGCTGACAATCTAATACTTACTCAGTCACAGTCTTAAAATAAGTAACATAAGTATTGTGTTTTGACTGCAGGATGAAGAAAGAAGAAATGAAGATCAAAATCCAATAATAAGCTCTCATATACAACTTGGAGCATGTTTGGGAAGTGTTTATAAACGGTTTAAATTATATTATTAATAAAAATGAGTAGCAGGAAAGTGGGCAGTACTCGTGGATCCCTCGAAATATGAGGATAAAAGTGACTTGAGTGTTTATATACAATTTATAAACATGAGTTAAACATAGGCTTATTAATAGATAAATGTTTGGAAATTCAACCAAATCCATAAATTCATATGACAGACAAAAATTCCTTAAATTCTATGAACATTCTTATAACTATAAATATCAAAAACTAGAAGATAGAATCACATAAAAGATATTTATCAACACCTATAGAAAACTGAAAAATTATTGGAACCTTGGTAGGAATGGAACCGCAACCAATTGAAACTAAGCAATCAATTTTAGCATCAGGCCATAACAGTTGTGCTTCTCGTATTGCAAAAATAGTAGGATTATTTGCTACAATAGCCCCATCTTGCCAGCGGTATACGCCTGTAGAGAATGAAATTCAGAAAAATGGCAAGTGAATATTGCCCGTAAACAAGCATAAAAAATGATCAACACAGATGAAGAGCCGTGAAATCAAATGCACAACGAGCACGAAAGAGGTACCATCAGAGTAATCATCTAGATAATATGGTGCTGCAGATGACGCTCTTATAGCTTGCCATATGTGATGCTTACAACTTCCAATGAAAGCATTACGTTTATATCCAACTGGAGCTACAGTACTTGCTGCTCCTTGCACACCAGCTGCCATGTTTTCTGAACCAGTAGAAGAAACCTCTGGTGTTCCAGCTGGGTACTGAACTTCGAGAAGAAACTTCAGTTAATTCATAACAATAAAGCAACTGAAATGAAGTATGTCAAAATAATACACGTGAATATCAAGTGAACACAAAAAAATTCAAGTCATACCTGGTAATTTCGGAAAATAAATGGCTGAGCTGGCATAACGCTGACCAGAGTTGAGACAATGAAAACTTTTGGAATCCTTTTAACTGCTGATTCTATGAGGAGATCTCCATCCTCATCAGCACACATTTCCCTCAGCAGTCTTTCAAACTGATCTGCACTATGCTGGAAGAAAATATTGGGGGTCACTCTATAATATCATGAACAATGATCAATTTTTTTATCCAGAATCACTTTAGCACATGTTTTCAAGACGTCTGTAAAACAGAGAAGCGAAATAGGGACTTGGAATGAAGTGAAGGAAAACAAAAACAAAATTGTAAAAAATGCACAAACGCTTACCCCCTTTGACATATCAAGCATGACTATATATGTATTCTAGCTTTTCTCATGACCATGTATTCTAGCTTTTCATGATTAAAGACAATACCAGGACAAGTAAAGTTGAAGATAGGACTCTGAAAAATATAAATCAAAGAAGAGTGCATCATAACATACTTTAGATCCATGCACAACAACACGAAAATTCTGTGATGAGCTTTTGTAGAGCTGATCCAACTTTTCTCTCCAACTTGCTGCTTCATTATCCTTTGGTACAGGTTCAGCAAAGACAAGTTTTCCTGGAAAAATGAAATGCACAAGAATAAAGAAAGAAACAAAGCAAGAAGAGGCCAATGTATTAAACAAATCATGATATAGGAGCTCTTCTATCGAAAGAGGAAACTGACCTAGTTTTTTGTATATTTCTTCACATTTTTCCAAGGACATCAGTTTGATTCCAAGAGCAACAGCAAGCATTCCGCCTGTAGATGTTCCACAAATAATGTCAAAGAGCTCGTGTATCTGCTTTCCAGTACCAATCTCGATTTCTTTTAGAATCTTTACAGTTGCAAGACCCTTCATGCCACCACCATCCATTGCAAGTATGCGCAATCCTTGATTTGGTACCTGCCTGCCTCTAATAGCACGCCTCAGAATCTCATTTTCTCCTAAAATCACAGAATATATCTCCTGTCAGATTATGGATATAAATCATATCCAAACAAAGAATGAAATACCCACAAAAACCCACCTAATATTGCCAGAACACGAGCTGCAGCTTTACTCACGCAGGACTCAGATGTTGCTGTCAGCCGCAGAAGAAGTTCCCGCAGACTTTCTGAAGTGACTAGCATGCGGCGGTTTTCTAAGCAGAAAGCTAAGTTTCCAAGAGCAATTAAGGACAATCTTTGTACCTGGAGAAAGAGAACCTTCAATTTCAACTAAAAATAATAAGGTAAACCCAAAGCACAAAAGAGAAACGCATTAAACGAGCTTGCCTCTGAATTTTTCTGGGCACATAGTAATTTCAATGATTTCAATACATCCTTGGTCAACATTTTCTGTGCTACAACATCAGTTGTAAAAGCCAACTTAACCACAATTTGTAAGACTGAGGTCACCTCTTCAGCTCGGGTAGATTTCAACACCCTTTCAATAGGTTGCATGATGTCAGATTTAATCAATTGCATCGCCACGTGGATATCTGATGCAAGAGCTGAGAGAGCAATGCAAGCTTGCTCAACCTGGCAAAACGTCTAACTGATAAGCAAAGGCATATCTGAAAACAATGAGCAATCCAACTAAAAATTTCCAACATACCACATGCTGATTTTCACTACTTATCATACTAATGAGCTGCCGCACAGCATTCTCATCTTTTCCCACAACTACACGGTTTCCCTCATCTTGCATTATCTTCGCCAAGGCAGAAGCCAGCAAAGGGTGATGGCAAGAAGAAAAACGGAATATGAGAGAGAAGAAGGCACTCAGTTTATGTCGAGATGCAACAAAGTAAGAACTGTTCTCCATCTACAATCAACCCCACATAAAAGTAAACTTTAACCTGACCAGACATAAATAATCAGCAGAATAACCACTGAAAGACTTGTATTACATACCTCTATCTGTACATTGACTGATCTTAAATTGTCATCTGCCACAATCCTAATGTTTGCAAGAGACAAGTGGCGAAGTTCATGCAATGGCAAAATTTCAGGAAGATATTCAAGGGGATTGCCAAAAAGCCTTAAAACACGCAACTCTGCCATAGCCCTGTCAATAAAACGACAAGAAGTAATAAGCTTTTAAAAATACATTACACAATAGAACAGTGCAGACAAAACTTATAGATGATAATTGAAGGACCTGAAATCAAGAAGAGGCCGTACTAGCTTGTTGTGTTCCAGGGACAATTCAACAAGACCAACACACTGTTTTAATTCAACTGCTTATAGTTTCAACCATGACAAGCAACAAATTTATTAGCAAAAAAAAAAAAAAAAGTCTTATCAACGTATTGTCGGTAACTCATCTGACTTGCTTGCTTTCAAGATTTATATATAGTTGAAGACAAAACTACAATAATATAATCTGCATAGAGAAATCATAACCCAAGAAAAATTCCAAATCTTACCAGGCACAGAAACAAGCATGTTATAATCTAAAGCAAGGACTTTCAAGTTTTTCAGATCACCAAGCTCAGGTGGCAAAACCGATAACCTGTTATTATCAAGGTATAGTTTCTCAAGAAGAGGAAGTTGAGTTATCTCCACTGGCAATGCCTGAGAAAACAAATAAACAAGATTAAATATATTTAATCACGTGTGGAACTACTTATAGTATTACTCTTTAATAAGTTTCAGTGGAACTGGTTCCCTGAAGATAGAAATTAAGCAACCAGCTGTTCATTAAGACCACCTAAGTCAAATTAACATCAAAGAGGCACAAAATAGATTCATTTCCGACTGGTACACATTGGTTAATTCAAAAATCAAGCCAGTGACTTGGTTGCATAGTAAAACCAATTGGCAAACCGTTATTTACACATGATAAATAATATGGCAGTGAAAGGCACACCTCATCACTGAGTTTAACCACAAGGCAGAGCAGTGCTAAATGAAATCAGTGATATAATTAATCAAGTAAACTATAGTAAATAATTATAAGAACAGCTTAAGCCTATGTTTGGCTCGATTTTATAAACTATTTATAAACCCTAAAGCCACTACTTAGCCACCGCTCATTTATTTTTATTTATAATTTAAACTGTTTGTAAAAACCTCCCAAACATGCTTTAAAAGAATAAAGAGATAGAGCATATTTCACAACCAAGAAATAAGTTGAAGTACTATATTTTCTACAGAGATTAGATGTGCAATTGATCATCAGACTCGAGACCAAAATTGTTGAACAAAATTACAAACTCGAGCCTCTCTCTTGAACTCAACATTCAACACTCATCCAAATGCATAGCATTTGTGAATAAACCAATTGATTGATGTGCATAATATAAACAAAATAAACACCAACAGCTCTGATTATCATAAGATATGATGAAAGCAATGGACTCACTGATAATCCAAGACCGCAGAGGCTGACCACATTGACGTTCCTCCAGTGTTCAGGGCAGCCAGACCCCATAACCATTCCATCTGTGGTCGTGTTGGCGAAATTGGACCTCATAAGCTTAACCAACACCCCCATCCCTCCATCATTCTGCTGGCCCGAACCACCTGCCCTCCACATTATCATCCCCTTCAACGGCTCCCTTCTCTTCACCACACTCATTTCCACCACCACCCCATCTCCTTGCAAATTCCCCAAATCACTCTCACCGCCATCATCCCCATTAGCCAAATGACCCGCATAGTCAACCACCCCACTTTCCGAATTGCTCTCACCAGTTTTGCCCCTCTCCCTTAATTCAATTTGAACAGTATCTTGCGGTGAAGGCAAGGCGACCATTACCTGTGACTGAAGCTTCAAAGCAACTTGATCCTCATCCTCGCCCGCGTTCCACTCAAGGTCAACTCTAAACCCTAGCTTATCCTTATGCCCGACATCCTGCAACGACGACGTAGGAGAGGAGGTAGAGAATGGGGAGGCGGAAGATGACGAGCGGGATGACGTCGGCGTGACGTCATCGAGAGTGTCGGCGTCCGAACCGTAGCTCAATATCAGGTGAAATACTTCAGATGGACGCTTCCACCCCAAACCCCAGGACATCGATACCAATACAAAATTTCAGACCAGAGCTTCAATTCTTAAATTTTCTTGAATTAATTTGATTAACAGTGTAGCGATTGAGTCAATACTGCGGATTGAGTGAATCCGCATTGGTAAACTTATCAGTACAAATTATTTCATCTTGTGCGCGAAAAACTGGAAAGTGTCCCTGGATTTATCATACATATACATACACGAGTGAGCACAAAGCAAACATCAGCGTTTACGTAATGGTCAAATGACGACGCCCTACTGAGTGAGCACCTGTGCCTCTTGCTATGAGTACATAACAAACAACATAAGCGTACCACGGATGCTCACCTAGTAGGGGGTCGCCATTTGACCATTATGTGAAAGATTATGTATATTATTATGTACCAATAATAAAATCCTACATATATACAAGATTGTTACTTACAGAAGGATTGCCAATGTGCGGGCAGCACTCCTCTGATGTTGTCTTGGCGATTACGGAATTTATATGTCGGTGGAAGAAGGCGATTTACGACATGAAATGCAGTTGAAACGACGTCGTATATCAGGAGGAATCTCTTTTCTTTTTAGGTAATTATTAACTTTACAGCCTTCAATTATTAACTTTACAAAAACCACGTTTTATTTTTTATGTTTATGATTTGCTTTTGGCCTATACCCATGAGCTTTGATTCCTCATTTTCTTTTGGGAAATTTATAAAATGCAATATTTTTAACATTTATACTTCACAAATTAGTTGAATAGACCAAAATACCATTATTGAAAGTAAAAAATCACACATTTCGTATTACATATGAAATATCTTATATATTAATTTTTTAACTTTTTTATAATTATAAAATAAATCAATTACTATTTATTAATAAATTTATATATTTTTCTCTCGTGCTAAGCTTTCTCGCATGAAAACTAAGGGTGTGTTTAGTTTGTCGTTATTAAGTTGTTTTCAGTTTAGCAAAGCAGTTTAAAACTTAATTGATCTAATATTTTTGATAATGTATTTTTAACAATTGGTATCAAAGTGGTTTAAATCGTTCACGTCCTTGTTATACTTTTTGAATCTTTAATTGTAAATTCTGGTCAATCGATGTCTAGGATTAATTGTTTATATGATGATTAAATGAATAAACTATTTTAAACTGTAATACAAATATTTGTGACCATGATTCTTGATTGCATTCATTATTTGAGTTTATAACAAGATGTGCATATTACAACTAAGGGTCTGTTTGTTTGACATTAATCATTCATTTGTAGTAGATTTATGACCGTTAGTAACCTACAATTTTTGACCATTGTCTCAGATGGTGGGATCCAATGTTTTAAAAAAGGGTCAATTTTCTCATTCTTTCCCAAAAATAATACCAAACAAACAGGGGGCTTAATTTTCGTTTTAATTAGATGCAGGATTGTAAGCCAATGTCCCCAAATCCACCCCTAAAGGATTACAACATAAAGTTTCTTGAGACTCTTTCTTCAACTTGGAACAAATGTTAGCATACACTACAAGAATATTATCCAGGGAGGGTGGGCGGGCATGCATGTGCCTGCACTGAACTTTTGGGCCAACCTAATGGCCCAATTGTTTTTTAAAGAATAACTAAATAACTAATGCCCAACCCAAAACCACACCAATACCAAAGGCCAAAAATTAGGCACAGCCCAAATGCCCAATCCATTTAATTCTAAAATTCAGATGGGATGGCCCATTTCAATTCATCACCTCAGCCTCCGCCTCCCAGTCCCGAATGGTCCTCTCTTTCTCACATTTAATGGTCACGACTCACTCCTCTTTTGTACTTCCTTTCTAGAGAGAGCCACTGAAAATGAAATTTGGTTTCTTGCCGACTTGCCCTTCAGTCTCATAAAATTAAAAGAAAGCCAAGAGAGCAATTCTTTTATGTCCTTTAAAATTTTCATCTTTTCTTTTTCTTTTTCTTGTGCAGGATTGTCAATTTGCTGATATTTGTAAATTATAAATGAGAATATTGTTTTGCTTATTCATTGCTCGAAATATAATCAATTTGATCTGCAAATTGCATAATGTCGCTATCTTGATCGTGGGTTTTCATTTTTATGGGCTAATATTCTCTTGGATTTTACTAATTTTTTTGTTGGAAAGCTGTGATTCGTTTTTCATCGCATATTTTGTAATATGAAGGAAAAAAGTTATGTTTATGGTTAGAAGTTTTGCTATATGGGAGACCGGTGTGGTCGTGTGGATTGGATTTATGTTGGATCTATAGCCTTTTGTATGTTATTTGAATTGCCATTGCTTATAGTACTGTTACTCCGCCCCTGTTTATAGTTTTGTTATGTGAATTGCTTACAATATTGCTATGTGAATTGGGTTGCAGTCTTTGATTTTGCTTCCAGTATCTGTGATTTTGTTTCTGTCATTACGAATTACTCTTTGTAGTAATAGGATATCTAATGTTTAAATCCAAATATGAAATGAAGAGATATTGGATGAATGATAGCACGATTGTTTATGTAGAAAAAGATATATTTTTTAAGGTCGACAATGAAGTTATTGTACAACAATATCAAAGTATGAAAACTTGCAAGAAACAAGTGTAATTTATAAACTATTTATAAACTATGTCATTTTTAGTATCATCGTAATATTGTTTTATATTTTTATCATCATTAAATTCATAACCAAAAACTCGACGTTCAACATCGATAAATTGTGCTGCACTAAGTACTCTCCTGGCTCCGCCCATGATTATCCTCATCTATTTCTTTTAGGATTATACTATTTGTACATCTTTTTTTGCCTCCCTTGTTGACAGATGAGGTGTTATAAAAAAATCATTGGTTGCAAAAACTGTTTTTTATTTAAACAGTCTAACGACAGAATGTCACGTAACATTTTGTCAAGAAAAATGTAACCCAAAATGTACAACAAGCTTGATTATTTATTCTTTTGAGCTGTCCATTATCTCGTCAGGACTGGTTGAGAGGTTCTCTGTTGTGTCTGAACTCGCTTAAATATCTGCGGCAAAGGAAATCACTTGATTTTTTGACGTCTCATCATCTTGGATTTGTTCCTGCATCTTCATCATTTCAAGTAGCATCATGGCTTTTATTTAAGCTACTTGTACATTTTAGTTGACATTTCATAATAGGTAAAAATATTATTTTAAGTGTTGTTCAAATCAATGATAAAATTATGTGCCACATCATGAGATGTAAATAAAATTGTCAACCAAAATGTAAGCGTAGCAAAACTTGCTATTTTTTAAGATTTGTTTTCAATACTGGTGCACTCAGAAACCATGGCCAAATGGCCCAAATCCCTCAAGGCATGATACTTTTATGCGGTTTCCAGTTTTTTTAGTGGAATTGAGAGGATTTTTCTTTGGAGAACTCAGGAACCTCTGTTTGGCTTTGAGTTAGTTATTAGGCTTTTTATCACATTGGTTAGATTTCAAGAACTTCTTCAATTATTTTGTAAGCAAGCCAAAGTTTCACTCGGAATCATCATCCACATTTTACTTATATGCTTATTAAATCTAGAATGCAATATAGAAGACTTCTCTTTCTTCTTAAAATTGAAGTCGATCTCATCAATCACTAGGTAACCAACCGATTCGTCAATTTTTATGGTCCTAGCTAACATCTTTCGTTTCTTCGATTGTCGTAGCCTTAAGAATGATAGCTAGTGGTTAGTGACCTAAAATCTCTTGCTCAACTTTATTTCGGAATACTTTCCCTAAAACATATGCAGAGTTTGAGATTTCACACAATCGAGCATGTAAGGTACCATGGTGTTTAATTGTCTTAATATGGCAGTCGTGTAACTATACTCCATCAAAAGGATACAATCTAATATTGATGAACAAATGAGCCAGTTCGATTTTTCGGACTAGGACATTACATTGCACAAATAAAACAAAGTTAATAATAATTTGAACTTACACACATTTTATCCGTACTATCTTGTTACCTTTGGCCTGGGCTATTGACATATACTTGGGTTCTTGTCGAAATTTATTGTAATTAACAATCTGATTCGTATCAATACTTGTCTACTTATTATATTGATGTTAGGTGATATAAGTAATAGACA
>CAIGRB010095695.1:28166-48484 GCA_903798255.1 Fraxinus quadrangulata | reverse complement strand
AAAAAAAAAAGGGGGAGAACACGCAGCCAAATTGATTATCATATACACACATTGGCAACATAAAGGATGACATATATACACCAGACGGAAGAGACAAAACTGTGAATGGGTTGGCTATTATATATTATATAATATATATATATATAGAAACAGTTGGCAGGCAAGGAGAAAGTTTTAATTTCCATACACAGCAATTGAGGCAGAAACACGGGTGGCACTGGCAGCTGAAGAGAAAGAATTTATTCCTAGTTTTTTCACGTTTGGTTAATTTTCGATAATGTCGTTCTACTTTTATATGTTTAATTTTAATATCATGTTAAACTAAATTTTTACATTGCTAAAAATATAAATGAATCATTGTTTTGAAATTTTTAGTATTAATTAATTATTTTGACGTTAATTTATTTGAATGTGTGGATGATTATTATTGTTTAGTTTGTTTTCAATTAATTGATCACTAGTTGAATTATTTATGAATTTTATTATCATCGAGAGAGATAATATAATCGTTAGCGCGTAGTAATAAATATTATGAGGTTCGATAGAGGATAGAGATATACATTTATGCTTCGTATAATTTTTTAGATATTCTAGTTCGCTTAATATTTTCTTACATGTTGGTATCTTTTATAGAGATTTAAAAAGATCACATATAGAAATAGATTTAGTTGCTATTGAGAGAGACTTTTAAATAAATTCGAAACTTTGACCAACTCGCATAATAACAAAGAGTCATTTTAATTGTTATACTAAAAATGGATTAACAAGGGGATTCTACATCTTAACAATACTTTTACATATTTGAAATCAAACTAGTTAAATTGTTTTCTAATTTAATCGATAGTTTAGATATTAGTATAGAAAACTCAAATCCTATTTGCTATTCGATTAATGTTACTATTAATTATAACTCGATCGAACACGTAGTCCAGGTGGGTTCGACACTCTATTCACTATTATATTACTTGATCACGATCTCGTTCACTTACAGGAAATCAAACGATCAGTTTTCTTTCATTTTCTTGAATGCTTCCAGAACCAAATCATCACCTTGGAGGCTTGGACACTAACAACCTGAACGAAACAGAAGACGAGCACCCATGGAATGTCAATTGCTTTGTTATATAAAGAAAATTCAGCTTTAGCATGGACACTGTTTGTTCCAAGAACTTAATTAGTGCTGTCTAACCTCATCGGGCGATGAGAATGGAAGACCGAGCTCAGATAGAGGATGTGCGGAGATGCAATCAAACCAATCCCTTCCTTTGCATCCCTTCTGACCCTGTACAACGGCAGATTGAGTGATGAAGTTCTTAATGGATGGACTGCCCATTTCAATCACAGGAACATTTCGCAGCCTATACTTCGAGAGAAGTAGCATAATGCTCAATATCGAACTATAAGTAGCATAATGCTCAATATCGAACTATCTATTCCAACCGGTATAAAAGGTGCCCATCGGTAGGACTTCAGGATTGACCTATCCTGTAAAAATGGCATTATTTAGGACAACTAAAATTTGTTAGACCACATTTTATAGTTAGCAGTTCAAAGGGTGTTAAAAAAAAATGCTGAAGTGTGATAGTGACATTTGAAATCATCTGTTGTTCAGTTACCGTGGTTGACTTAAAAGGTTCCTCTTGGAGGATAATCTTGTAAAAATCTTCGCCAAGTTTATTGATTGCCGTGGGGACATCTTTCCCAATTCCTTTATCTGCAGCTACACCCCCAGCCACGGCTGCCCCAACCGCAGCCACAGTCAGACCAGCAACGGCCATAGGACCGGTTACACCTAATGCTAGAGCCCCAATAGCACCAGCAGCACCTGCACCGACCCCAGCGGTTGCTGCTAAACTCGTTAGACTGCACGTTTGATGACACTACCATTAACCTCGTTCATCTTTGAACCGGTCTTCATCTCTAGGGACAAGGTTATGATAATTCAAAATATCGTAATTAATTTAGCCCGACTTGACTTCCTTCTTTCAAAATTCTTTTTTCTATATACTCATTTTTAATCGCATTCACACAATAAAATATTGTACACATAAATCTAAAAAAATTTCCTACTTTTTAATTACATTATCCAAAATTTCACAATTCAAAACTAAGTTTTCCCCAAAAAATAACCACCAAACAGGGACTTATTATAGTTATATAATTAGGCAAATAAAAATAAAAATTAATTCAATAGATACAACAAAAAATAATAATAATAAACACAAAATGGTTAGAACATTTTGAAGCTGCCTAACCTAGATTAATACAACATCAAGCAAGAGTCATTATTATTACAAAAAAGCTATGAGTATAGGAAAAAATAACAAAGATTCACACAGGCATTCAAATTTCACTCACATGGGGTCCCCATGTGAATTAAAATATTGGCAAAAAATCCACCCACCCGACCTACCGTGTGTGTTATGGCATGTAATTCATGCACCTATAGCATGTCTCTTTTTATTATTGGGTCCCTCGTTCTAGTCATAGTCTTAGTTCTAGTTCTAGTTTTAAGCGCGATGAATTTACAACTATTACTATTATTATTTAAAAAAAGAAATAAGAAGGAGGATATTTCACTCTAGATAACAAAATAATAAAATTAATTCACGAATATTAGAGAGTGATTCCTTCCCTCACTAAGTTCTTGTTAATTTCTTAATTTAACTTTTAATAATTATAATTTTCGATATATCATTGCAACAAATGCGAGAATATTTCCTTTTCATAGGTTTCTTTATTTATTTATTTTTAAATATTTCTAATGAATTTTCTATATGAAATTTGATTGGATATTACGAAACTGGTTTGTTTTGATTGTTTTCATTATTTAAGTTGCAGTTTATATACATAAATGATTTATAAATTCAATCAAAATTAATTCATAACTATTATAATTATTAGTTACATATTTTATATGACTCATTGATATTACTCTTACTATTCTTCTTTATATACCATTTATAAATTTTCTAAATGGAGGCTAAATATTTTGAGAAGGAATCCACGGGACAGAACTTGTCTATATCACAAATTCATAGTTTATATTTGCGGAAAAAAATATAAAAAAAATAGTTCAATTTATAGCTATCGTGCTGGTAATGGTTATGGAATTTATCGTCGCTAACTTTCAATAGCCAATGGTAATTCTTATTCCTAATTCTAATATTCTATTTCTATACTACTAAACATTTCAACGGCAACAAGAAAAACCCATTATTTTTCACCCTCTTCACCCAGTGACATGTGTGGATTATGTCTCGAAAATATTAATGGAGGAAATAATATCAAGTTTCTTTGTTGGGAAATCAATGGTTGAGGAAGCTTGTTGCACACCCGATCTCATCCTTCATGGATTGTTGAGGAAAATATAGATGAAAATGCTGTCCAGAATTCCCTCTTGAGCCATGCTTTTCTTGAACATTACCTCCTGAGTTTCCAAGGAAAGATGTAATTGCTGCAGCTAATGCTGATTGAAATGTTGGATCACGGGCAATTGCCTTAGTTGCAGCAGCAATTTTATCTGTCACGTGCATATTCTGTACTCCTGGAGAAGTTTGGACATTACCATGGATATAAGGTTGAGAATTATAAGAAGCTCCCATTTGGTTTCTGCTGCTGAACAATGCCTCTGATTGGGTATGGAATTCGTTATTCCAGGATACTTTTAGGGTGTTGGAGTTGAAGGATGAAGATGATGGCGTTGACGAAAAGTTGAGACATGTGGACGTGGAGGGCTTAGCAGAAAATAAGGTTGAAGATAATTTATTGTGAGAGGAAATATTAGGTCTGGTAAGGTCAAGAACAATGGTAGGGTGTGATTGGGAAGTCGGGATGGAAGCTCGAGGAAAATAGACAGGCCAGGATGTGGTTAAGTTATTCGTGGAATTGAAGTTCAATCCATGGAGATTAGTACTAGTGGAGGAAGTGGCTGAGACTCCGAGGCCTTGTTGCGAGGTTGAGGAGCCGGACTTTAGCATGCTAGCAGCTGCTGAGGTTGCAGAAGCCATGGCCTCAGCTGATACTGAAAGTGGATGGTTGTGTGTTCCTTCATAGGTGGTGATCAAAACCGACATGTCTTCTGCGCATCTTTGTACCTAAAAAAAGAGAGCAGTTATGGTATTAGAACAGACACGGGTTCTAAAAAAGATATTTTTCAATATAAATTTATTGACTTGGTAAAGGGAAAAAGGCATCGTATGCTTAAGATTTCAACAAATGCATATAAATCTACCTGTTTCCTTACTGGGCAAGACGACGAGACTGTGCAGCGATAGTATGCCCGAGGGCAAGGATTCGTTTTTGCTATTTTTTGTCCATATTTTCTCCATTGGCATCCATCATTCATCTGCATAATGGAGTTCATAAATTCAGAAAAAAAACCATATGGTAAATCTAACTTTGTTGACTAGATATCATAAGTATACGAAGACTTGAGGTAAAATCACGGAATGAACATGATTAAGGAAGAAAAGCTTGCGACAAAAATTTGTATAGATTAACTTTAGATGCCTTACCGTTTGGGTGTCGCACGTGGCTCTTATAGAAACCCTAGGTTTCTTAATTGGGTTCTGCTGTAGAATTTCATCATCTCCGCTTCTTGCAGTCTTTAGGCTTTTACTGGGTGTCGATGTACCGTTTTGTTCATCTTCCTTGGACTCATCGAAACTATTCTCTGCGCTTGGATTCTTCATGACATCAGAAGAACCTAAATGAAATTTGCAGTCCAACCCTAGTTCAAGTCCATCAAGTTTACAATGCTCCTCATGATTCTTCCCATTGTTATTTCTCTTCTCCTCCCTCTTTACATCAACTGATGAAAATTTCCCGAGGCTAAGAGAAACAAGCTTGGATTCTTCTATAATTGGCAGCTCCAGAAGTGACGCCCCTTGAAAAAATTCCGTTGGTGTTGGCGTATTCTTCTTTTGTAGTGGAGGCTCATCATCTTTTGGAGCTATACTGTGGAAATGCATTTTCAGAGAATGGTAATCTTTCAAGATTTGAGATAAAGCCAGTTTCAGTCTTTCATTGTCTTCTCTAACTGCATCCATTTTGGCTTTAGCTGATTCTAGATGATCCTCCTGCTGCAAAAGAAAGAAAGAACATGAATTTAACCAGTTATGCGCATACAGGAAATTTAAGAAAACAATTTTCTCACAAATTGAAAGGAAAATAACTAGGACGAGATATATATACACATGAATTGATTAAACTATTGCTTAAATATTTTTGCTTATCAGCATTTCATTACTAGCTGCACTTATATCAAAAACCCTATTGAGAAAGTTTAATTAAAATAAAATAAAATCATCCGAAAAATAAGAACTTTAAACAAAATAAGTAGAACTTTTTGAGAAAGTAAAGTTTTAATCCATCTATACCCCTAAACAATTTTTACAAGGCTTTGGCCCCTCTATCTTGTGAGGGGCGGGTAACCAGCGTGTAAACGTCATCTCCCCCTCTACCTTGTGAGGGGTGGATAACCGGGCGTGTAAACGTCCGGTACCTTTAGCATATTTTATTTTTATACTTGGAAAAGTTTGAGATCAGAAAGGGTCAAAGTTAACATTAGGCCCACCCAACCTATTCTTGAGTTTTAAAATGGTCTTCTATACTATAATTGCAACCACACTTAGAGGATGATAATATATATGTAATATTGGTTATTTTGAACCTTTAATTACGTTTTACTTTTTGAAACAATAATAATAAGCTCCATACTATTTGATAATTACTTGAATATATCTACAAATAAGCAATCAAGATACGGCTGAACTTTGTACAATTTGTGACTACTACTATTTTACCCATCCATCTTGTACGTATTATGTGTGTGTACATATGTATTGACTAGTGATGTTCATATTTATTATACACGACTAGACTAGATCTACAAAATCAAGAATCACACATAGAAATAGTGTTTAAGAAACATATACAAGGGTTGATATACAAAATAGAATAATGACTACAGATCAGTGTTTAAACACTAATAAATTAACAATTATACAGTTGGATCAAAGGCCTGATCTTTTTAAATTCATGAAATCTGCAAATAAATTACTTTTTTATTTACCTTCTTGTCACTTCCAAGATCATCTTCAGTAGGTGAAGAAACATTTGAACTTCCATCTTCCTCAGCATTTCTCACACCTACAACCTGAAATAAGATCATAACCATCTATTCATGAGAAAACAAAAAGGGGGAATAAATCACAACCTTACAATTAATGTCCTTGATTTTTAAAAAATAATAATAATTTCATAATCTAAAAATATATATTGGATGAAAATCCCATTTATTCAGCAGTGTTTTTGAGAAAAGGTCTTCTAACTAATACAAACACGACGCTCTTAAAACCAGTAGCCTTCCAAATAATTCTCCGGCACAATTCTCCGCTTAACCGCAACAAGCTAGCAAAATGTAAAGACGGGAAAAAACAAGAAACTCAAACCAAAAAAAAAAAAGAACCTAACTCACCTTCTTCCTGGCTATTAGCGTTTCTGCATCGTCTGCACGAGTACTAAACGACATAGTTTTACTTTCTTCTATAATCTTATACGAATTAACCTTCGCTATTAATCCTCTGCAAAACCTTGATATTGAAAAAATTTTCTTTATCTGTCTGTATGTAAAGTAAGACCATGTCTTTTTATAAGCACCATTATTTGACCTCTGACAAAAAAAGATTAATGTGAAGTCTAGCTTACCTTTGCATGTTACATACACAAACGAAAATGTCAACTGTCAAAAACGCAATATACACTCCAAAAAGGTTGTCAACTCAAAATTTAATAGTACTTTTCTCATTAATTATTTATTGGATATAATTAATTATTAAACTAAATACGAAAAATTAATGTTCAGCGTTTAAGGACAGATTGAAAAAGATTAAAATAAATTGCTTTTTTCGGCCAAATTAAGCGTTCTAGTCGCAGTTAAACATTAGTACATTAACGTATAAGACCACCGGCTATCCGGTCAAAATTCATTAATTAGTAGCTAATTTTCTTTGACTATATGGGTAACTAATAAAGGCAAAAAATTAATATCTACGGATAATAGCTCTTGATTTATTTATAGTTGAACTACCCTTGAAAGTAGATGAATCTTTTGTGGTGAAGCTGGACTCAATATCGTGCTAAAGAGCATTGAAGTTCAATCCTCTTAAATGCATAATCGTGAGGATGCTCTCAGTCTGAGACTGAATAATTCAATAAGAAATATGCCGATTCGATCCAACCTCTTGGAATTTGACATCAGTTCAGCTAATTATTAATATCATGAAATCTTGGTGATTTTTTTGGGTAGTATGCTTTAGAATGGACTTTGTCTACCATTTTGGCACATAAGAATCAAAGGTAACCTATGAGTTTTATACGAGTCAAAAGTAGCCTATGAGTTTTTATTTTATTTTATTGTTACTTTATAAGATCAAATAGAAATACAGTTTTTTTTTATTCCTTATCAAATCAACCAAAAGAAGCGAAGGAAGCAATCAATACTATACTTACTGATGTTAATTAGACCAGAAATTGTTCCTGGGTTTTGCTATTTCAACAAATTACTTTTAGAAGCCATCACTGTCGATATTTCTGGAGAAAAGTCTAAGGATGAAATTTTTTTTATTGCAAGTGGATTGAGCAACAAGGTGAAGAAAGCTAAACGTTAGCCAAAATGTTCTCTATCCGTATTAGGAAGTTTTATCTTGCTCACTTAAAAATAATCTTACTTAAAGTTCTCATATGGTTCTTATATTTGGAGAGAACAGTAAATAAGGTTCTCCTACCATATCAATAAGTGACAGCAGTCTTATGACTCTTATCTCGTCCACTTTGGACATGAGAACAATTTCGTAAATATTAGAGTCGTTTGAAATTGTAGTGTTATGAAAATAAAATTCTCAGTTTTTCATTGAAGATATAATTTTCAAGGCATAAGATGATTTTCCACTGGTAAAAAGATCAATCCCTTTGTATTCGTATTAACGGAGGTCTAATGATATCTTCCTAGCTAGCTTCAGCCTTGCGTACTTTCAAGTTCAGATTTTAAACTAGGAATTTCTATAACAGTTTGATTACATAACTAGTATGAAATCTTTTTTCTGAGGTTATTCATAACAATTTAAATATGGTCTTTCTCTTTTTATTTATATGTATATGAAACAATTAAATGAATTTTATTATTTGTTTCATTGATCTTAAGTTCATAAGTTTCATGCTGTTTAAAAATAAGGTATCTTGTCCATCCTCTATGCTACAACTTATGATTAAATCTGTTAAGAACATTATTTTTGACTAGGTAATGAAGAGTATACCAAATTATTTATGGATAAAGGATCAACCACTAATATTGTAAGTGAGAGAAGAAAACTTCTTGTGATGTTAATGGATTGCGTGGTACGGTGAAATATAGAATACGAAAAGAACAAAAAGAAACTAAAGTCTTATTTATTGTAGTGATGTAGCATACCACTGGCTTATTATCATTTGCCACCAGTGACATAGGAGGATCGTTGGTGACATCTTATAAATCTTTTGAAGTGGTATAATTTTACCAAACATGATTTTCAAAATTACTTTTAGATTGGCGGCCCTATGAGAGTTGTGGATTTTTGCCACTACATAAGTGGTAGTTCACGCTCAAAATTCGTCCGATAGGAGTCCTAGTCATTGTGTTGCGGTCTTTTACATGGCTTCACTTACACCATTTTCACTTCTGATTGATCTATTCATCCTAACTCTAATATTCTAAAAATTAAATTTAAACTTTAACTAAAAAAAAAAAAAATTAAACATAATAACACTTTCAGTAGCCTCCCGTGAATTAAGTAATTATGGAAGTACCAGGGCTGAAAGTACACTTATTAATTAATAAGTTGTTGAAGACCATATGATATAAAAAATTACCTGACATCAACAAAAAACATTTCTACGGCCCCTTTTACTTTCACAATTTTTATAGTTTACAATTCTTTCTGCTCTTAATTAAATTTTCAAATACAACCTGACTAGAAAGACATAGGATTTTATAGTTGTTTTTTTCTTTTGCTTGGCTTTTTTATCTTGCATTCGATCTAGGTTTGGCTTTCAACCAACTTATTCAAAAGTTTAAGAAGTTTCAATATGATAATAGAGCACAAAAAAGTTAGGTTCAAATTTTAACACCGTCATGTTATGAAAATTTCGTATATAATTTAAGTCTTTATTGAGAAAATAAATTTGACATGTACACAATGTGTATATTAGAGATGGGAGTTGCCGATGTATTGGGTGCTGCTTCGCGGATGGGACAAGAGCGAGAGCTGAGCACGCATGCTCTGTACCTTTCTCTACTCAAAAAAATGGGCTTGTCTGGACGGGAGAAGCGTAGACTCGGTGCTTTACTCTATCCTTGGGTAAAATCAAGTGCTTTCTCACCAGCTGACAAGAAAATTTCATATATAATTGAAGTCATTGATGAGAAAATAAATTTGACCTACCCACAATGTGTATATTAAAGATATGAACACAATGTATTCTATTGTTAGATTATCGAAATAGTATTAGAGCAAACAAATATTTAGTATTCAAACCACTTAACAAAATATAAAATGCATTAACATTGTATCATAGGTAAAAAAAATTGTATTCAAAACAAATCGTCCTACCTTTGTTGAAAGTTCAACTATTTGAGATTGCTTGTCAGATGTCATAAATCCATATGTAAGAGATGTGACTTTATCCCCATTTGTCGCACCTCCTAAGCATTATCTTATTCACATTCATATGTTTTTGTTGAAACTTTCATTACTCAAATCTACATAAAATCAAAAAGTCATAAATTAATAAAACTATGGTGTGACAGCTAAATCTTAACAGTCAACTTGCATTTGAATAGATGAAAATTCAATACTTTGATTGGAAAACCAGAAAATATTTAATCACTTGCAGAATCCACTGAGATTCTTCAATAAACTAAATAAAATGGCTGTTATTAAATTGAAACAGGTCAATAGGTACTTATTAAACAACAAGAACATATTGTCCTCAGCATGTAATTTACAAACCTAGCGATGACTTTTATGATCGCGATTGGCTTATTTTTTATATTTATGTCCTAATTTTGTTGCATAAGTTTAGTTGATTATGTATACATTAATCTTCAACAAGTCTATTATTTTCCTCATGAACAGTATGTTAAGCTAGGTAGTCCTACAAGCTTTTTTTTCTCTGGAAGTCAATGCAAGTATCCAATAGAAGTTAATTAAAGCCACAACATGCCATCTATGTATCCACAAGCAAAAATAAAAAAAAGTGCTTGTTCATGTCTTAACAGGCATCAATTACCATAGATCAAATGTCTCAACGTTACATAACACTAAAAGATTAATTATTTTTGCAAGTAAAATTTAGAATATATTTATCTAAAATGTGTTGTATTGTCGGTCCACACATCGACCTTCATAGTAAGGTCGCAAGGGGGTTATAGGTAGAGATGGCAGTGGGGCGGGTTCGGGGCGAGGGCGGAGGCAATCCCCAACCCGCGCCCGTGCCCTACCCCACCTTAGACGGGGCGGGGCAGCGATTTGCCCCGTTTACCGCCCCTTTTAATTTTTTTTATTTTATTTTTTTTGTAATTTTTTTTAATTTTTTTCTTTTGCACGGGGCGGGCATCCCCGCCCTGCCCCGCAACCCGCGACGGGGCGTCACCCCATGTCCCGCCACCCTGTCGGGGCGGGTTTTTTTCACCCCATTTGGGGCGGGGACGGGGTAAATTGTCATCCCTAGTTGTAGGCCCATTGTTCGTGATTCTAGGGTGGCAGCATGTGTGAATTTTAGATCGTCTTATTATTCACACGACATATAAAAGATTTTTTGGTGTGCCATTTTTAGAGGGAAAAAATTACCATAATGAAAACCTATAGCGTTTTTCTTGACGTTGTTGGCTAACCACAATATATCTGTGTTCTTTCGTCGTTTTTTCTGTTTGTTGCCTTTCTCGAAATATGAATTATGTGTATGTAAAGGACTTTCATAAACAATTAATATGGTCAAGCTGTAATGTCTGATGATCATCACAATATAATGAGCATTTAATTCTATGAACACAAAGTAGCTACCCGTATAATAATATAAGATGCAGAACTTTGTCTCAACATGTTCGACAGTTCACATATAATGAAATCTGACAAGAAATGAAGTCTTCCATGTTCATAATTATATCACTAAATTAATTTAATTTACCAGTTAAGTCGACAAGAAAACCTGAATAATAATTTCTAACAATCTTCTTATGAAGTCTAACCTACCTAATTAAAACCTAATATGGAATAGTAGTTAATGACAACGTTGTGATGATTTGGAGGATGGTCAATTAGTCATATCAGTTTCTAATCTTAGCCATTACAGAGTTTCAATTGGTCCTTCTAAGAAAATTAGATAATTATTCAAACAGGATCATCAAAATGTACAACGAGTGCGAAAATTAATAGTAGAGTTCGAGATAGTATACAATTAGTAAAGAAGGGATTGATTTAATGAAGTCAAAAAATGAGGTTTCTTGTATTAAGATTTAAAGTTCCATCTTAAATGGTCAACCTTATTAAAAGGAGTAGCTCAAACCCTTATAAATTGGTCTATATTTTCATCTTTATTTGATATGAGATTCTATTATTTAACATCTTGATCACGATCAATTAGGTATGTTTACTAATCTTCAAAACTGAATTAGTTCAATTGATCACATAAGAATTTTTTTTTCGAAATTACTAGAATTGATTTTATAATTATGGGCATGATACACGTTCTCGAACATTGAAATAACTGATAAAAGTTACTCTTCTTCTTTCTTGATTTTTTTCAGGGTATTGTTTAGTTCACTCTCGGAAACATGTTGATCAAATTATTCCATAATTTCCGGTGTGATGCTACCTTGCACATAAATCACAAAAAGATAAGTCATGTTTGATTGCAACGAATTCCATGAAAAATTTCATATCCAAGAAAAACGAATTGTACTTTGGCAATTTAATTGCAACGTGGAAATGAAAACCGAATTATAAGGTACAACCACTTTAAGCTGCATTTTCTTTGTTTTCATGAAAAACGAATTCCTATGGATTTGGTGGGTTTTTATTTTTCAACTAACATGAAATTGGAATTCATTTTCACCTTTACCTATCAAATGGACCCGAGTTCCATAAAATATGTGATTAAAACTAATTGTTGACTTTGATTTAGATTTTAGTCAACTTTTCATCTGAACCAAACAGGGGCATAGCGATACATGAAATTCAACATAGCCCTTGTTTGATCCCTGATATTTTCAAAATATATTTTTCTTCCTCTTCTTTTCAATCACATATTATTCAATAAAATAATATGAAACATAAATTCAAAACGTTTTCTTATTTTTTAATCACATATTCTCCATCAATTTACTATTCCAAAAGGCATTTTTGCCTAAAAATAGGGCTCAATCATTCTGATAATAAATGTGTGAAGGGTGATTTGAGGCCTTGAATCGGTTGCCTTGGCTGATAATGGTTGGATGGGCGCTGCCACCAATGACTTTCATTTTCCATTGAGAAAAGTCATTATTGACGACATGGAAGAACCCCATCGGCACCTCGGCATCCTTTGAATTCAACCATATGGTTAGATATGGCTAGATTTTAGTTTCCGCAATGTTTATCTTATATAATTAATAAAAGGTTCCAAATAAAAAAAAAAAGCACGACACACAAGATTTTTCACATTTTGTATGTTAGATTAGATGTTTTCTTTTATGATTTTTTGGTTTACAAATTTTTTTTCCTTCTTTTACTTCCATTATTTATATTTCTAGTATATATTCTTTTGGTTTGAAAGGCAATCTTGGGTTAGAAGTTATACAAGGAGTTTCAATGCATTTGCTGCCTATCTCACAAGTTGGCTAGTTATCCTCCATTCTCACAAGTTATGTATCTTTCTTGTTTTTGAAATGTTAAAACTTTCAAGAACCTTTTTTGCCTTCGTACATAAGCATATATATTACTTTCCTACATATAATTTTCATAATTGTTTCTCTTAGGAATTTAAAGATGTCTAATCCAATGATCAAACCCACAACAATTAAACAAATACGGACAAAATTAACAACACCAATTCTTTCGCCCTAAAGGGCCTAGAGTTCAGTCGGCCACTACTTATATATCTAATCGAAACTTTAATCAACTGTAAAATCGATTATATTTCACGATCCACGAACAGGGCCCAATTAAAAGATTTAGATACAAGGACCAAACACAGCACTAAACTACCACACTACTCAGCCTCTACCCAAAGCACTGTTCACAAAGAATCAATACAACCGTATCTCTCTCATCAAGCTTCTCACCAGAATATACACTAAGCACCATTGAACTCTCACAAAAGAAAATAAACAAAAACCAAAAAAAAAAACTCTAGAAGCGAGAAGAAAGAGAGATTTTGTATCTAACTGAGGAGAGAGATGGCCCTTTTTATATTCTAATATACCAATGATTAAGATTGATCTCCATCTTCCAACAGTGGAGAATACACCCCACCAAAACACGCTTTTAGATAGCTTCTTGTATCACGACCTCAATAGTTTCTAAGGACGGGTTTTTAAGTAGCGTCAAACTTTTCAACCTCAAACAACAAGATCCTGGGATTTCATAGGTGTTAGAATTTGGGTGTGACCCGAATTCCTTGTTGAAATAATTGAAGAATTCTAATTGAAGTGTACGTCAAGAAAGAATTCAGTTTGGATGCTATTGGAGTCCTATGTCAAGTTGAGGTTCTATTTTGGAAGTCCATTGGGAATTAAAATTTGTTTTGAACTCCTTTTTTTGGTATCCTACTTCATCAACAACTCTACCGGAAAGGTTTGGACATCCCCTATATGTTCCCTATAAATATTAGGTTTTTCTATACAATTTTTTAGTGTGAGTAAATAGATTACTAGCTTTCAAGATCATTGTAATATTTCTTCATCTTCATTATGTGGTGCAATAAAATTTTCTAATTCTTTTGCCATATTTGTTATCTTTTTTTAATCTTTTGCTTGCGATTATATATTTTTTGTTATATAACTTCAACATCTCAATCTCATGATTGGTTTCATATCAAGTAGTATCGAGCTATACGTGATCCTTGAATTCCCAAAATTGGTATCAGAAATTTTGGGCATAATTAACATAACAATAGAGTTCCCTGAAAATGTTCATCGGAATCCTACTGAAACATGGACCAGTGCAGCATGTACCAGCTTTAGAATTGCATCTGATCCTAAAGACTTCGCGTATCGATGCTTTGATCCCTCAGCTGAGAGTGTTTTTGACTCTCTGGAATTTGGTCGGAATCAGAAAGTTTCAATGATATGAGTCTGGTTCATACGGCAATAACATCTAGTTTCAACAGCAAATCATGTGATCAAAGCAATAACACCAAGTTCAATAGTGAAAGCACGTAATCAAAGCAATAACACCAAGTTCAAATACCAAAAGCACGTGATCAAAGCAATAACATCAAGTTAAATAGGAAAATCATGTTATCAAAATAATAACATCAAGTTCAATGCCAAAAGCATGTGATCAAAGCAATAAGATCAAATTCAATAATCTTCATCCATACTTGGCCCCCTTTTAGTCTGTTCCGTTCCCTTTTCTGGTGCAATCCATGAACGAGTTTTTTATGGGAAAGACCTCAACTTTAGGCCCCAAGCTTGGGTAAAAACATTTCGTAACAGCTAAGATATGTCTTGACCTTTTAATGGTTATAAACGAAGTCTTTTGGCTCTTTCCTTTTACAAGTATCACAGCCGTTGCATGGGGATAAGGGATGCCAATTAATTCCCATCTCCTACAAGCATGAAAATGAGACTCCAAATCATTAACACATAGAGCAGAACGAGAGAAACTTGAGACTGTGGTCCGGACCAATCCAACTTGCACCTTTCTGCCAATGCAACATTCTTGTCCATCTTTCCTTTCACTTTTGAACACGACTCCCCATGTACTTCCTAATATTGTCTCTCCTCGCCTAAATCCTCTTCATGAATATTGTTTGTATAGAGTTTATCTCAATCTTCACTTTGTACCACCCAAACCTTTCAATTTTTTCGCAGACTTTACCTCAATCTTCAATTTGTACCACCCACGGTCTCAAACATTTCATTTTATTGCAACATAAAGACATTCCATCTATTTTAACTGTTAGTTAACCAAGAAAATATATTTTGACCAATTCTAAAAAAGGGCAAAATGGTGAATTTTTTATTTTTTCACGTAAGATAATTAAAATAATTACAAAAATTAAACAAAAGGAGCATGGAATTGTTCATCCCCCACCCTATTCCAACTCACCTCACCTTACCCACTAAACCAAAACCAAATCAACCTCGCCCATTGTTGTCGCCGCCTAATGAAAATGGACTCATCAGATGAGTCCATCGTGTTCATCAAATCGATCGATGAGAGTGCCCATATAATAATCCCAGAACTAAACCACGTCGCTGGTTGCTGGATCTAAAAACTTGCAACAATGGTTGCAGCGTCCCGATCACTATTGCATTTTTATTCTCATCTCCGAACAGCAAGCTAAAATCGCTCTGATACCATGTTCTTATGATTCTTCAAACCCATTCTTTAAAATCTCTATCAACAGTGGAACAATCCCAACTCTTACAATATTGCTGTTGTTCAATTTCGCAAGCAAAAGATTCACCAATGCGCTACGGCGTTGATTTGCATGGCGGAGGACCATGAATTTAACAATTGCCTTAAATCAAACAAAAGACTTTCAGTGCAAAGAGAAATTTGAGCTTCTTCACTACTCCTAGCAGTTTTCGTAACAAACTCATATGTTTGTTCACCAAACTCTCAACCTCTTGGAAAATGCTAGAGGGCTTCGTTGTAAGCAGTAAGAAAGGGAACCATTCGCAATCACAGATTCTTCGGAATCAGAGGAGTAAAATTTGCGATGACTCAATTCCGTTACGACAGCAACAGCAAGTAGTGGTGGTGGTGGTGATGGTTGTAGAAGGGGACAAGAGGCTAGGTTGATTTGGTTTTGGTTTGGTAGAGTGGGGTGATTAAGAGTTCCATGTTCCTTTTATTTTGTTAATTTTTTGTTTTAATTATTTTAATTGTTTTATGTGAAAAAATAATAATAAAATAATAAATTTACCATTTTGCCATTCTTAGAATTGGTCGGAACACATTTTTTTGGTCAATGCAGGGTCAAATGGATCCATTTGTCTTTGTACGTCAACAACAAAATGAAAGGTTTGATATTGTAGGTGGTACAAAGTGAAGGCAGAGGTAAAGTCTGCAAAAAATTGAAAGGTTTGGGATCGCTACTACAATTATCCCAAGAAAAAAAATTATGTTGTCAACTTTTATTTTAGAGTAATTAACACATAACGTCCTTATCTTTCATTATTATTATGCTAAACATCCATATCTTCATTTTTTGACATTTTCACCCTTAGTTACACTTTTGATTGTGCAAAACGTCGTTTTCATTAATTTCAATCTAACTTCTCCATTTAGTGAAAGATATTCTCGTCTTCGAATATTTTTCCTCTTTTTTCCACGTTTAATCCCATTTCCTCTTTTTTCCTCTGAAATCATTTAATTTCTTCACTAGGAATTTATGTTCTTTGGTAGCTTGAGTGTAACAGCCACATGAAGCTCACTTTGAAATGGTCTTCTTCCATCCATTTTCTATTTTTTGATTTTGATATTCGAAGGCGTTGACTATGGTCGATCTTATATTTTGATTATAACCAACAAAAGTAAGTTTATCACTAATATTTATATTCGAATCTTCAAATATTACATGTTGCTGACTTAATCAAATTGGAGGCAAAACAATTGGATGAAAAGTTGTCGATCAAAAAAGCTCAAGATGAAAATCGATGGAGCACTCATGTAAAATCAAATTGAGACAAACATTGCGCCATTTCAAAATCGAGCACTCACGCCAAAATTAATCGAAGATATTGGAACTAGATGTTCTTAGCTCGTTTGCAAAGGTAAATTATTTTAATTCTTAGCCATGACACATTGAAAGCTCAAATGATGAATTTCTTATGCACGATAAAAACTCACTTCATTAAAACGTTTGCAAAAAAATTATTTTTCAAAGGTAAGATTTCCAACTTAATCTTAATTGTTATTAAACATCACTTACCTTGAAATATCTAGTAAAAATGTCATGCAAAAATCTACTAGTTGCAAACAAAACAAAAATTGGCCCAAAAATATTTTTGGCCATCCGGACGTCCTGTTCGCCAGCAATTCGACTGTTCTGACTGATTTTCAACTGTTATATTTTTGAGGACGTCCGGTTGGGTCATCCGGTTAGGTAGAAAAAATGACATTTCTCACTTCTATAAATATCAACTCATTTGCCATTCATTTATACAACAATAGAGTATTAAAGTGATATTCTTTTGAGCAAAGTAGCATTGATTTCTCATCATATTTATTATTGTCAAATTATTTTGTTGGATAAACTTTTGATTAAATCAATTCTTGAAAATCATTTAACAAGACAAAGTCTATACCTAACACTTGAGCTTCACTTATTGATATCCATTAAAGTGTTAGCCTATTTCTCTCTTGGTACTTAATTGTGATCATATCTTTATTAAGAGATAAGTTTTTCAATTTGTAAATTCAATTCTCTTTAAACTTGTGGGTCGTGTTGAGGTCTCAGAAAGTTCAACGTTGTAAAAGGATCGGTGCTCCTTACTTGTAAGTCACTGAAAACTTTGTAAAGAGTTGGATTACACCACAAGTCAATCAACATAGTGAAATTGACCTTTCTCGTGCCGCAGAGTTTGGTAACCGAGGACGTCGATCATTACATTGGATCGAACCTCCATAATTATATTGTTTGCACTCTATATCCTATTTACTTATTGCCTTCATATTCATGTTTGTTATTTGAATTAATCTATCTAGTTATTACGCACTTGATTTTAAGTTAATTTCTCGAAAAAATTTTAGAAATCAATTCATTAACCCTCTCCCCTCTTGGTTAACTATTCTTGGCTATCAAGAGCTACAAGATCAGTTTACATGGCTTCGTACCTATAAGCTGCTTAATTATATTAAACTTTTGAGAGTAGACTAAACTATCTCTCTTTTTCTCTACAATTCGTGCAACATTTCCCTAACTTTAGGACGAAGAATTTTCCGCTCTAGAGAAACTCATAAAATACATAATTTATTCGCTCATCCATAGTGAAGCAACTCATATATGTTAAGAATTGGGGTTCCACATTAAATGACCAAACTTATTAAGAGTAGTTCGAACCTTTATAAATTGGTCTATATTTTTATTTTTATTTGATGTGGGATTCCATCCCTTAACATGCACTCGCAAGATAATGGTTTGTTTGAGAAGATCAATCTTGAAATTCGTGTGCTCATTTTTTTTAGTTTTGATAGGATCGAATTGCTCATTGAAGTTTAATGGGCTATGATACTATGTTAAGAATTGAGGTTCCATATTAAAGGGTCAACATTATTAAAAGTAGTAGGACAAACATTTATAAATTGGTCTATATTTTCATCTTTATTCGATATGGAATTCTATCCCTTAATAATATATTATTTAGTTTTTATCCTTATCAAAAATCAGAAATTCGAAATATATTGATCAAATCAGAAACTTTTTTCCAGGAATTAGTGTAATTTAGGCAAGAGCTAAGGGTTTATTTTCATAGTCCCAAGCAAGTATATTCTGCGTTATGAACCAGATTTCGAATCCAATTCAATTGTTTACTTATTTATCCACTTGAAATTTTCAAAATAGGTTGGTTGAACTTTTCATTACTACTCTCAATCCTAATCAAGTTCTTGCATCCTTTATTAACTTTTTCCTACTAAATTTGGAATCCATCCTAAGTTTTGAGCCAGATTGCATTACTTGTTTCAAGGGCTCAATGGAAAAGGGAAATTGATCTAGTAGCCCTCAATATAAAATCAAAACTAGAAAATGAAAGGAAGAAAGACCATTTCAAAATGAGCTTTCTGTGGATGTTGCACTCAAGCTGCCAAGGAACTTAAATTCCTAGTGAAGAAACTAAAGGTTATTTTTTGGAAGAGAAAATTGGTTCAAATGGGAAAATAATAATAATAATATTCTAAGATGAGAATACCCTTCACTTGGATAGAAATAAACGGAATGGGCGTTTTGCGCAATCAAATGTTTAATTAGAGATGAATGCCAAAAATGAAAGGCATTGATGTTTTGCACGATAATAATGAAAAGGTTAAGACGTTATGGGCTAATTATCCTTTATTTTATTGAGAATAATATCGAGATGGCCCGATGAGCATCTTAAGAATATTAAGAAAAGCATACTCTATCTTCCGTAATAAATATAGGAGCATATTTCTATGAAAAATGCTACTCGGACAGGGTAGCCAACAGAGTAAAAAACAGAGATTTAACAATAATGACGTGTCAATTGTTTGTTCTTTTTGGAGGGAAACCCAATTTAACAACACAACCGTTTTGGACTTGGAGGCAAAACTCTGTTGATAATGATGGTCGGAGATGGTAAGGGCTTTGATAGCGACTGGATATGATAGGTCGAGCGATGATGAAAACTTTGACGATTGTGGGGTGCGGCTTTATTCCGACTTCAAGTGTGACTGGAGATGGTGAGTTGTGATTAGCGATAGCAATTTAGGGCTTCAATTTGCCGATTTTCAAATTGTGAGCCGTGCTGATATGATCCAAGAGTCGAGCCCAACGAAGCCGAGCCTAGGACGAGGCCGTTGAATATCGAAAGAGGCCCGATGACGCGTTCGAGAGCAAAGCAAGTGAAAGAGGCCATGGGATTTCTTGCTTAACCTATGGTGGACGAAATGACGTTCTTGACGGCTAAAGGAACAAGTTTCATGAAAAGCTCGAGGGCCAAAAAGCAGTGGAGCAATTTGATTCGAGTCACGGAAGAAGAAGGAGAATTTTATAACTATGCGACCGTATAATTATAAAAATCATGCGGTCACATGGTGATATACCCCGAGCTGTTTGGGATTTTTTTTAGGCTTCTATGCGGCCGCATAGAACAAAATTGGGCAAATCTTTTTTCTTTTCTGCGAATTTTCTATTTTACTAGAATTCTATTTTATTACCATCTTTTGTAATCTTGGCAAGTAATTTTCGGTTTTAATTAGAATCTAGGGTTTTCCTATAAATACTTCATTATTATTTATTGTATGAACTTATTGGCAAATTATTATTGAGATATATTCGAGAGGCTATAGTGTTTTTCAACTTCGATCTTCTTAGAACTATCTGAACTTATC
>CAIGRB010095695.1:9798-27513 GCA_903798255.1 Fraxinus quadrangulata | reverse complement strand
AAAAAAAAAAAAAAAAAATTCATTTCACAAATTGTAAAGCTGTTTAATAATTGATTCCAATAACAGAATTTCTCTGAAAATATTAATTCAAAACATTTGTAAGAAAATACAAGAATAATCCATTTTTCAGAAAAATAATAGGGTCATAAAAGTAATTTTCTCAATCATAATAGCGTGATAAACAGTAAGTAAACACTGACGGCTTACCATCTTCCCCGCTTCCTCTCTCTAGAATATTCTTATTTCTCTCTCTACTTTTTTTTTTTCCCTGCAAAAGCATAAGAAAATGGTGATGGCAAAGGGTCCAGGCCTCTATTCTGACATTGGCAAGAAAGCCAGAGGTAGTTAATCATGTGGGTTTGATATATTCGTGTATATACATCTATATATATGTGTGTGTGTGTGTTTTTTTTCCCTTTTTTTTTAAGTAAAATTGTTTGTATTTATTTGATGTTGATGAAATAATATTTGTGGGTTTTCAGATCTTCTTTACAGGGATTATCAGGCTGATCATAAATTCACTATCACTACTTGCACTGCAGATGGGGTGGTGAGTAAAATGCATATTTCTTTAGGTATTTTTACATTTGTGATTTATATACTTATGCCCATGTTTGTATGTGTTATATAGGGGTGGTCCAGTTTAATGAAATTTATGAAACGAAATTCAGCTTCTGGAGAAAAGAAATGGTTCTTATTTTATTCATATATTTTTATCCCTTATAATTAGTAGGGAATAACAATTCATTGCTCAATATTTCCCCTTTTGTTTAAGTATTGGTATTGTCTTTTAATAACTTTCGAAAGTAATTGTCTTTTTAATTAGTTATGCCAAGGCTGAGAAGTATGAAAAATGGATCACATTATCCTCCATATTATGCAGTATTTCTGAAACAATTCCTAGTACGATACTAAGTTTGTCTTTGCAACTTCATATGTGTAGAGGCTTGCAAGGACTTTATAGATTTGAACACCCAATAAATGCAACTGCAATTGTGGTGGAAGTTCGACATATTTTTGAACTTGAGCATGTTTGATTATGCATAATAACTTTTCTAGAAAAGTAAGATTTGATAGTAAGAATGATAGCTTTGAAAATCATGTTCACCAAATAATTAACTTAAAAGTTTGACCTGCTTTAGATTAAATCCAAATGTGCTAATGTTGAAGTCTTGGCTTTGGCAACTATAATGCTCGGACTTTTCACTCCAACCGGAGTACCGTGTCGACCCGACACGACACGGGTATAGGTATGGGATATGGGGGTGGACACGGCAAAAATCAGTGGGACACGACCAGGGGCGGAACTTGTTGGAGCTTGGCTGCCGCCATTGTTGCGCAGTGTAAAACCAAAAAGTCGCGAAGCTTGGTGAAAGCTTTAGGGAAGGAGGAAAGAGTGTGGACTTGGACCTTTTTTTTTCTTATAAATGCTTTTAAATTTTGGGCCTTTTTATGTAGACAGAGGAAGAATATTGGCCTGATTGTTTTAAGTTTCTGAAAGAATATTGATCTGAGTGAAGATTGTAGAGATTTTTTTAGGGTTTTCAGTTTTCCACTTCACACTCCTGTGCGTAAAATGGGCCGGCAGATAAGCTCACTTTAATTATGAAGTCCCAATTTTATTTTGTGGGTTTAAAGAAAAATTATAATTTTTCGTTGATTATCTCTAAAAATATACGAATTTTTATTTTCTTGTTTCATTTTGGGATCTGAAACTATGCTCCAAATGCAAATTTTATTATTGTTTTTTTGTTTCCGGAATTTTCTCGGTCTATTAAAGGATTAATTTTTTTTTTTATATTTAGAACTATTGAATTCATTTATTTTAGTCCTTTTGAAGTTTGAAAGATGTACTTACGTACCCGTGTCTGAAATTTGGACTCTTTTCCACCATGTCCCCGTATCCTACATTTTAGAAAATAAAAGATCCGACATTTGGATGCATAACCGTACCCGATACATATACCCGAGTCTGAGCATCATAGTTTGGCTATATAGTAAGTTGTTAGGCTTTGAATACCAATTGTTTACCGTTGTAATTGAAACAGAATTTCTAGTCATGGGGCTTGGGGTTTTTATTCAACTTTTGCAATAACAGTTTGTGAGTTTTCTAATTACTAGTGTTTAGTCACATTAAAGATCAGGATTGCCATCAGGCATCTGGATGAACCTATAATCATTTTTCTTATGGTTTTGGGTGTAAATATCATATTTAATTTGGTTTTGGACATTTCGATTTCTACAGGCTATTACATCGACTGGAACTAAGAAAGGGGAGTTGTTTCTTGCAGAAGTTAACACCCAGCTGAAAAACAACAATATCACAACTGACATAAAAGTGGATACCAACTCTAATGTAAGTTACAAATTGTTGCTTAATGCTTTACTTTTCTGCAAGATTTATTAATATGAAGGTATTATTGGTTATCTTCTCTGATCAGTTTCATGAGATTGTATCTGAGATTTTTATAATGAACCAACATCCAAAAATTTTGGGATCCATTTAACTAAAAATGTTCCCTTTTGCAGTATCCGATATCAATTTGGTTTGGTTTGTTATATTGTTTATTTTGGTTGCTGAAATTAAATTTAGAGATTGTTAGCACAAATTAATAATAAGCATTACCTGAAATGCTTTAAATTTTGAATTTTCTCTAATATATCATGTATGTATATCGTATAGATTTTTCTTATTTTGAATGCATGCACTTCACTTCAGTGAATTGTGTGCCTCACTTTGTGCTTAAGAATTCCAGCAGGCCTTGGTGCTTTATTTTGCTTTAGACATTTAATAACTATGAAACTTATGTTTATGCGCTGTCGAAGTTTAAGGTTTGATCTCTGATATGCACTTAAGTATTCCAAATGCAGTTATTCACTTGATGAACTTATCAACTCGATGTTCCAAAACCCACCCCCTATTTTCCAAACTTGACTATAAGCAAGATTTTGTTGACTCCAGTCATAAATATTAGTTTTGGAAGTCCTTTGTGATTGTTTATTATTCTTTGTGATATTCACGTTTAACATCTTTTTGTTTTATTGGCTCTACATCTTTTTCACATTTCAAAATAATTTTTTGAAATGCAACATGTAGAGCGTGTATAATTATTCCGTAAAAATGTGATTGAATATGGTATTTTCATTGTTATTGAGATTGACGGCTTTTCTTATTTCAAACTAGTCTTCAGAGGCTGTTTTTAAAATTGGCAAATCACCACATTTAATGAACATGTTCATTTGGTTAAAAAGGTTGTCTGTTTATGTAGGTTTACACGACCATCACTGTTGATGAGCCTGCTCCCGGAGTGAAGGGTATCTTTAGCTTCATTGTTCCTGACCAAAAATCTGGCAAGGTATTCTAGTCCTGTATCTTTATCCGGTGTGCTTGTCATATCTTTTAGACATTTTTGATATGCTGTATTGGACAGTATGTTTGACAAGATTTTAGCTTTTTCTTCTTTAATGATGTCCAATATTGTAAGATCGGCCTTGCCAAAAAGCCATTTGTGCACTATTTTGCAGTATCCCATGAATAATTAGTATTTTAAGTTCTACGTGTCTGACTTCTGGTAATTTTGGCAATAGGTGGAACTTCAGTATTTTCATGAACATGCTGGAATTAGTACTAGCCTTGGACTAACAGCAACACCCGTAGTCAATTTCTCTGGTGTTGCTGGGAACCACACTGTTGTTTTCGGGACCGATGTATCATTTGACACGGCTACTGGGAATTTTACTAAATATAATGCGGGAGTTAGTCTCACGACTTCTGAGCTAATTGCATCCTTGGCACTGTGAGTACCTTTTCAGTTAAAAATAAATAAATAAATAATATGGGATGTTTAACCACCTGTGGTCGAGGTAAACTAGACTGTGTGTACTGCATGTGAGAGCGTGATTTTTGAATGGTTTTGCTACACACCTCTCTCTTGGAAGGTCTCGTCTGTTTCTTGTTTCTCAGGACTGTTCCTTTCCACAGGAATGACAAAGGGGACTCTCTTACTGCATCGTACTTCCACACAGTAAGCCCATTAACCAACACAGCAGTCGGAGCTGAGTTGAACCACCGCTTTTCGAGCAACGAGAACACTCTCACCATTGGGACGCAACATTCATTGGATCCTCTAACCACACTGAAAGCTCGAGTGAACAACTATGGCAAGGCTAGTGCTCTTATACAGCACCAATGGCGTCCAAAATCTCTCGTCACAGTTTCTGGTGAAGTCGACACGAGGGCACTTGAAAAAAGTGCCAAGATTGGATTGGCGGTCGCTCTCAAGCCATAAATTAAATTTTTTGTGAGTGAAAGTTGTCAGCATTTTGTTAAGATACAGAGGATTAAGATGAATAGTGCTTTGCTTAAGCAATTAATTCCATCCTTTACCTGACCTTTGTATGTATTCATTGTTTTGTGAACGACAATTTTCTGGTGAGACAAGGTAGCTCGACATTTTGGATTTGCTGGCCTATCAATGGCCAGGCATCAGCCATTTGAAAAAAAATAATAATAATAAAATAAATTAAAAGTGCATTTGCACATTATTTTAGGAAAGAATGCATTTTTTTTTTTGTGATGTGATGGTAAATATGTGGTTGAAAAAGAAAAAAAAAGATGTTGATGTGATGAAAAAATTATTTTATTAAAGAATGTGTAGTTGAAAATGAGCAAAAGAATGAGAACGAAAATAAGAATGTGGCTCAAGGGCTAATTATGAACTTGTATTTTGATTGTATGGTATTGATATCACATTGTTCAAAGCAGTTACTCATTGGACTACTATATTTGGGCAACTCTCATCATTTGTCATTCCCTCATAAATTTACTGCTATATTTTCTTCAGTAGAAACTTCAATGGTAAAGCATCACAAGGGTGGCCTCCACGGTTTTAACTTCAAGAACTAAAGAACTTCCCTGTTTGTGAAAAATAAATCAAGGAGTTCAATTGGTAAGTAGAAAAGAGTTCATTCCCTTCTTTAGGATCATCGTTCGCATGTAGCACACTCGATACGTAGAGAGTACAACGACGAGATTCCAACATGCACAAACATTTATTCCATAACCTTCAGTTCCAGTTTATGTTATACTCTTCTCCTGTAGGCATTCACCCCTGTTGGATTCACAAGAGAATGAAATATGTACAAGTGTTTCCTTGTACAGTAACCTAAGGACAACGGGGTTACAAAATATATCCAACTTTGGCTAGACAAAAAAAGAATGGTCGAAAAACTTGGAGAAGGAACACGTTCCAATCCAGTTCTACTGTTTACCATCTGGCTTTGGTGAATTATTAGCAGACTGCTGGTGTGGAGAAACATGCCTACTATTTGGTATTGAGAGGCTTCGTGGATGCTGCTGTACATTTCTCATGAACGATCCTCGAGTCCGAAGCCCATTTTTAGCATTTGGGCTGGGGCCAACACGTTCGGCTTGCATTGCCTGAAAGGCGTACGACGAGCTGGCCATGTCCTTGAGGTTCAGCAAAGGCTTCAAGGCATTGACGACCTCACTCATCAGAGGCCTGGCTTTGGGATCCCGGTTAAGGCAACGAGCAGCCAGTTCTGCAGCTTGTTGAGAACCTTTTATGGAAAAATGGCCTTCAAGTCGAGGATCTATCAAATGATAAAATCGTCTCCTGTCAGTCAGATGAGGCCTGGCCCACACCACAAGGTTATGCTCTCCATTAGGCCGGTTTTTGTCCATTGATCTTCTACCCGTAAGCATTTCAAGAAGAACAACACCAAAGCTATAGACATCACTCCTTGATGAAAGATGCCCTGCAATAAATAAGGATTTCAATCAGAATAAAAGAGGGATATCATGAATCTTACAGAAATTACAAGTAATAATTGTTTCATGGAATGTAATGAAACCCCCACGGTAACAAAAAGAGATATTATAGGCCACAGGCACAAGCAAACACGCATCTTAAATTCATTTCGGGTTCTCGTTCTCAGATTTTAATTTCAATTCTTACAAAAGAAAAGGACACGAGCAAGATAAAGACATATATTGTGTACCTGTCATGACATATTCCGGAGCTGCATAACCGTACGTTCCCATCACACGTGTGGAAACATGAGTTTTTCCTCCATCCGGAGCATCTTTAGCTAGTCCGAAATCAGAAAGTTTGGCATTATACTCCTGGGAGGATAAAAGTTAAAAGAGATTATGTACATATATAAATTAATTTAATATTTTATAAGATTATGATTTACGAGGCGTTGTGAACTTACTGCATCTAATAGGATGTTAGAGGTCTTAAAATCACGATATATAACTGGCCTTTCCGCTTCCTCGTGAAGAAAAGTAAGACCCTTGGCAGCACCAAAAGCAATTTTCATCCTGATAGACCACGGAAGAGGCAGAGACCCTACAATAACAATGGATTACAGTCGCTGAATATTGCAATTTATTAGGGTGACAGAACAAGATGAAAGAAAATAAGTAGAGGATAGTTAAATACGAACCCAATTTTCTTGGAAATCAGATTTTATACTACAGAATGCAGACTACTGATGGAAACAAAAACATTTTGGCATGTTTGGTAAGACGTACTAGCTATTATCAAGAGTCTATTTGAGCCTCATTTTTTTCTTCCAAAAATGCATTTTGGAATAGTGATTTGATGGAGAATGTGTGATTAAAAAATAAAGAAAAGTTTTCAGTTTGTATGTAATATTATTTTATTGAAGAATAAGTGAGAAAAATGTATATTGGAAATAATGAGACCAAACAAGGGCTAAGAAAGAAAAAGAAGTTAAAATTTTGTTTATTGTAATATCTATTGTGAAACATTACCTTTGTTCTTGCACGATTTGCTTACCAAACATAAAAATACAGGGATATTGCTCAAACCTATACAGTCAAATAAGTACCAAAACACACACACACATTCATAAGCACAACCATGTTGTCACTCGAAAAATGCTCCTGGTTTCTCTGTTCCACTCCAAAGGGAATGTAAAATGACGTAAAATGAAATAGAACGTTATTATCTCAGCGAAGTCTAAAAGATAAAAGTTTAACTACAATATATCAAAGGAAATTAGGTGCATAGTCTAAAAGATAAAAGTTTAACTACAATATATCAAAGGAAATTAGGTGCATACTTCTAAATAAATGGTTCTCCAAGCTTCCTCTAGGCATGAACTCATAAACTAGCAGCCTTTGATCATCCTCAATACAGTAACCAATTAATTTAACCAGATTAGGATGAAGGAGGTCACCCAGATAATTTACTTCAGCCTGCCAAACAGAATTGCAATGAGAACAATTCAAAAAAATAAGCCAAATTAACATGCAGGAAAGCCGCTTCAAGAAACGTAAACTGAGAAATCATCAAACCAGCCATTCTTTGTGACCCTGAAGCCCGTCATGATTTAGGGTTTTCACAGCAACGGTAAGTCCTGTCCCGGGTTTCACTGGTGCTGTTCCATTTTCTTCAATCCACCCTTTAAATACACAACCAAATCCCCCTTCACCAAGAAGAGATTCGGGCCTAAAATTTCTTGTGGCTACCTTGAGGTCATTGAATGTGAATTTTCGAAGCTGAGAATAAACTTTAAGTTCCTCTTCAAGTTTGGAGCTAGAAGCATGGCTTTCAGCGTTGCTCGTGGTAGTGGAAGAAATTACCGGGGCAACTGGTTGACCTCTGCTAGTATCGTTTGTAGATTTACTTTCTGTTCACAGGCACGATGAACTTAGGCATATGAATTTGAACACGCAAATTTAAGTGCCAAAATTTAGTAATATTACATCAAAAATGAAATCTAATCCGAATAACAAACAACCAAAGGCTCTAGGTTTTATACAACTGATTTTATCCCCTTCTTAAAAAGGGAAAAAAAACTAATTTTACTACTCCAATCATATAATTAATAATCCAAATCAACCCTTAGCCCTGTATGTAGCCTGTTCAGCCATTGATTTATTTTCATAATCACTGATATAATGCTACAGCATTTAATTCAGTTTCAATTTATATCTTACTTAACCTCCACTGATGTTAATTTTACGACTGTTTTATGCCTAGCATCTTCACTGAACATGGTCAAACATCACAAGTAGCCTCATTCAGCGAAAAACTTTCAGATCAAACCGAGCTAATTTACTCGATGAACTGAAATAATAACAAAAAGGCTCCCATCCTCGAAGAAAATTTACAGAAATAAATGCTTAGCTTGTCGTTCAAGAATCTTGAGTATCGGGCATAAGTTCTGTTCAGCAAATCACATCCAAGGTTAAAACAATACAACACAAAGAGATGGAAATCACATATTATTCCAACAACAGAGTTCAAAATTGCAGAGGTCAAATCAGATTAAACTGACAACAAAGAACATAATTTTTTTAGAACTACAATTGAATTTAAATCGGTATAAGACATACTTAAAATCAATTAATGGATTACCATGAGTGCTGATGCCACTAAGTGAGCTATCAACTTTTGATCTTGAAGAAATACAGCTACCAATATATCTCAACTTAATCCAACACCCAGTCTCCTCCTCAGCATCACCATTCTTCTTCTTCCCCCCTTTTGATTTCCCCACCTCCCAAGACCCCACCTCCAAGCTATCACCGCTTAATCCCATCTTGAATAAAATCAAATATCATCAAATCCCCTAAACAAAATAGGAAAATAGTTACCAAAAAAATCCCAACTGCCACACCCTTCTATGCATACAGAATCACCTAGAACACCTCAAATTCATTTCAGGAAATCAGTCGATGGTAACAAAACAAACACTTTCTCCCGATTTTAAGAAACTCCCAATAGGTAAACGAAAACCCAATACTCGCCCTCCTTCAAGACCAATTTTTTTAGACAAAAAACCACAAATTGTGAAAAACAGATCAGATCCAGTTCAAAATACCAGCCAAATCCCCCCTTTATCCACTTTCAAAAGGACCCAAATTCTTTAGAAGATTACAAAGATTTCTTCCCACTCCAAGAACCCTCTTTCTCCGAAAAAAACAGAAATTTTGAAGAAACAGCTCAGACCCAGTTGAAAAGACGAGCACGAGATTGATGAATCAGAAAATAATCTCAGTTTCATCAAAACGTATCACCATCACCACGCCACCGCCCCCAGAATTGCCTGATATCGAAATCTCAACTATTCTTGACTAGTTCAATGTTGAATCATCAACAATATAATTATATTTTAATTTTTTCGTGACGTCGAGCATGATGTATAAATGCAATGACGTCAAACAGTTTTTTCACTCGATATGTTACATTATTTTCTGTATCATCTTTTACATTGTAATACGTGACAATATATCATTAGATAATTTAAATAGTTTTGCTACGGACACGCCTGGCTACCCGCCCTCACAAGATAGAGGGGGTCATGCTTATCATCATTTGCATTGTAATACGTGACAATATAACATTGAATAATTTAAAGAATTTTGCTTCGGGTACCCGAACGTTTACACGCCCGATTACTTGCCCTCTATCTTGTGAGGGGAATGTATACTTAGCATTTTTCTTATTTAAAAAGCTAAATAATTTTTTCTCCAATCATCTCTTCACACTACATCAAATGTCAGCATGTAGTGTACATTTAGTTAGGGATTGACGTGGTACCATTTGGTTATGGTTCCAAGAGAATCAAATCGAAGCATGAATCAATGATTTTTTTTATAATAGAACCAAATAGTTTTTTAAAGATGCGGATCGAGCCGAACCGAACCATTTGGTTATGATCCAGTTTGGTCTGATTTTAGTACTATTACTTAAATTTTTAGACTGCATCATATCCATAAATTACTAATATATACTTAAATAAAAAAATATAAGCATCAAACATTTGACAAGTTCAAATTATCAATAATCAAGATCATAAAAGTCCAAACTAACAAACAAAATATAAACGAATGAGTCATTGCGAGAAGTTAATAATATCGAGTTCCATTTTCATCATCCGTCCAATTAATCCTTTACATGAAACCGTTAGACCTACATGAGAAAAATGAAAAATGAAACTGAACATAAAATTAAAACTCGAGACTAATAAGCAAGGGTGGTGCAAAATGACCAAGCCAAGCAACTAGCACTTACCATCAGATAACCATCAATCATTTAATACTGCATTACTTATGTTGTAACTTTGAGAAACTCTACAAACATAATTCAAAATACACAATTAAAACAAACAAAAATAAATTAAAATTGTTTACAATTAATAAGATATAATGTAATAATATTTTATAAAATAAATTGGTGGCGACAAAGTTAGAGTTTCTACACAAAGATTGAAATAATGCATTGAAGTGATGTTTAAACACAAATATTGAATACAATTAAAATTAATGGGCTAAACACATTTTATGGGCTATACCAAAATAATGGCTATTGAGTTGGCTTCAATTAACATAAAATCAAATTCATACAAAAATAAAATTATACATTAAGTTTGATTCTCGATTTGGTTCTTGATTCTAGAATCAGAACCGAACCAAAACTAAAACCAAATATTTTTTATTCGAAGAACCAAAACTATTAATTTTTTTTTAGAATCGGATCGAACCGTTTGGTTTGGTTCGGTTATGGTTTGGTTTGGTTTGGTTTGGTTTGGTCATTTTGTCCACCCCTACATTTAGCATTATTCTTTTTCACCAGTCAAATCTCATTAACAAAGATGATGTTTAGCCCATGTTTGATCCACATTTTTCTCAAAATTTATTCTTTCAATACTCATTTTTAAACACATATTTTTCAATAAAATAATATTATATGCAAATTCAAAACTTTTTCTTTTTTAACTATATATTTTTATCACATCACATCATAAAATATATATATATTTTTTAATAATGTGCATCAAACACCCCTAAACATGAGATATATCCTCCCATGCCATGAGCATGGGAGGATAGATGTTCAAATTATTAAAAGTATCCTTGAAGCATATTTAGTGATGGCAATGTGACGAGTTCAGGGTGAGACGCCTCACCCCGTCACTCCCCCTCCTCACCCCGCCCCGCCTAGGGTAGGGCTCGGACTTGCCCCGTTTCCCACCCCGTTTATTTATTTATTTATTTTCAAAAAATTTCAGTTAATTAATTACTAATATTTTTTAGTTAATTAATTTTTTTTTTATTCTTTATGAGGCGGGTTTGGGGCGGGGCACAGCCCCTTGACCCGAGACGGAGCACGCCGCCTCGGCCAGCCTCGTCCCATCCTGTCCTGTCCTGCCCTGTCCTGCCCTACCAACCCGTTCGGGAGGGGTTTTTTGCCCCATTTGGGGTGGGACGGGGAAAATTGACATCTCTAAATATATTGTAGCTGGCACTTCCTTGATGTTTCCAAATAAAGGAAATTTCCAAGGAAAAAGTAGAATGAGAAAATTAAGAATAATAAAATTGACCAAAAAGAAAATTTGAGAATTTTGTTGAAACACTCAAAATAAAATTATGAATATCTTTTAGGTTTCTATATTTTTTAAGGATGATTATTAAATTTTTCTAATAAAGACAACGTCGTGATGATCTATTGTGGAAAGAATTGTCAAATAATTTTTAAAAATAAATAAAGTAAATAGTTAATTTCCTCATAGAATGTAGGCTTAATTTCTTTTATCAATTTTTTATGGTTCATCAATCTCTTCATATATGAATTTTTTTTCTCATTTGCTCCATACATTTGTGTGTAATTGAAAGGGAGTGAAAGTAAAGAATTGATTATTAGAGTTTGGCTTATAAAGCTCTGTAATATATACATTTTGTATGTTTGTATTCGTTTTCACGTGAATCTTTATGAAAATTGAAAAGAAAGAAGGAAGAGACAGAAATAGCTCGTGCTAACTCTAAGATTAACAGGAGGAAAATAGATATTTTATGAATTTATAAGCAAGGAATGAAACTATTTTGGAGAAAAAAAAACTTTCAAATGCCATTTATTATCTTGACCTCATAAAATATTTTTGTTAAAAAAAAAAAAGCCCTTCTAGATATTGAAAGTTGAATGAAAAAAATATAGTAGAAATCTTCTACTCTTATGAATTTTTTTTTTTTTTAGGGCCTGTTTGATTGCAAGAGTGAAATTTGGATGGAAAGAAAATGAATTCCAAATAATTGAATTGTCTAGAATTATTTTCCTGTGAATTGTCAATTAATTGTGTTTGATTGATATAATTTTTCACTTGGAAAATATTGAAAGTTTTGGATCTTCTGGTATTCGTTTGACTTTGTTTTTCATAAAAATTGTCCATTAAAGGAAAAAATTATTTTACAATTATCCATGAAATTTATTTTCATTGCAATAAAAAATAATAATAATAATAATGAAAAACCTGAAAAACCAAATCTCATCAAATTAGTGGGAATTCATTTTCCTCAAATATATGGAAAACCAACTGTATGAGGCAAAAGTGAGTAAATGAATTGTCAAAAAAACTTGGCCAATCAAAGATGCCATTTGGGTGGAAATAAAATTTCTTTTCGATTTTCCTTGAAAGTTTTGTTCAATCAAACAGGGCGTTAAGAGAAATCAATTATTTTTTATTTAATTTTCTGTTTTAACATTTTCCATTGAATTTGAACCAACCCTTGGCATTGAGCGAAAAAACTGAAAAGACGAGGGCCAAAATTGGTAAATAGGAAACTTTTGGGGGCGACAGACCATTTTTCGCGGAGTGGAAAGCGGAAAAAGCCGGCAGTTAGGGCAGAAGAGATAACGGACGGGACCCACCTAAATGGCGACGTGTTAATATTTTTGGCTTGCGAATACAGCCACGCGCCAGTGGGAAGATGGTATGAACAGTGCTTTTCTTTTATTTTCTTTTCTTATTTTCTTTGAATAGGTAATATGCAAACTAACTAATTTTGTAGTAAAATATTAGATTGTGCTACTATACTATGAATCTTGTATTAATGATGAATTATGTATATTTGACCAATAGAGAGTGGGTGATTGAAAAGGTATAATACATCGAGATATTAATAAGGGTCAACTTTTTTCTTTTCGTAAGAGATCTAAGATAAGAGATACTTGAAAAAGACATCAGTTTTAGCTATAGTCTGTATATGATTAATGATTGAATGATTAAAACCGTCCAACTCATAATTTGCTTATTCATAGGTTCAATGTGCTTCTTGACTAGAAGATGGATGTATACGCTAAATTGACAAAGGCAAATTGCTTGATTCTAAATAAAACTGTAATGATTATATATTTACGTGTGTAAATCAAACTATTATGCAAATTGTGTACTAAGAATTTCTTATATATGGACCACGGTATACATGGTCGCACAAAAATAATGTTCTAAAACTTCAAAACTAGATGAATGCAACATGAGAAGGAGCACTTTACAATACACTTCAATCTATTCAATAAGGACAATACACCTTATGATTGATCGAAGGTGTTATGCCACTTTCACTCCAAGCTAATTGGCCTTCAACATGTCTTTGTTTAGTAAGCGCATAATAAATAGTTATACCAAGGCTGACATCAAGTTCATTTCTTTTCTTTTGTCGAAGCATTTTATAAAGTACACAATAAAACTTTTTGAATTATGCTAAGTGTACATTCCATGATGTACATCATTTATGACGTTGTGTGGGAATTCAAAAAAAGTTAGACGGGAAAGTGTGTGCGTGCATTTTTTTTTTTAAATTGTTTAATCATGTACCGACACGTGGCACAGTATCAAAAATAATGTAAAAGAAAATGTATATGTAACATCATTGAAACTTTTTTCAATCACATGGAAATAATTAGCCCCTGTTTTACAACCATTAAAGATTATTTCTCAATGATTAATTGAATTCCATTCCATTTCATGTACTTTTTCCTAACCAAATTATAGTGCGATCTTGAATAAACAAGTTGGTTGATCGTGTTCATATTTGCTTAGTCATTTTCATTATAGAAGCAATGGAAAGCCACTGAATATATTTCGATGAAATCTTTAGCTGTCGGAGTATTCATTCATTATTTTTTTATGAGATTTTTAAATAATATGATTTCACTCTTTAAAAAGCAAGTTGATTGATCGTGTTCATAGTTTCTTAAGTCATTTTCATTATAGAAGCAATGGAGAGCCATCGAATATTTTTCGATGGAATCTTTAGCCATCAGAGTATTCATTCATTATATTTTTTTACAAGATTTTTGAATAATATGCTTTCACTCTTTACCACAAATATATCTCCTCTTCTTTAAGAAACTAGTTTTTCGCCCGTGCAATGCACGGGTTGTGTTGTTTTGAAGATTTTGATGTGAAGAATTAACTAGAGAAATGTATATTTTAATTCAATAGAAATTGTTGGGTAGATGAATATATCTTGCTCATAAGCGTCCTAAGAGCCACTTAAGTACTAAAACTTTTTCATTTGAAATATCTGCTATCTAATTATGTAACAAGAACTATCTTATTTTGCTTTTCTTTGTGAATTGGAAGAATTTGAAGTTGCGATTGATGCCCATAGTCATAGTAAATGAGGAGTTTTCTAAAATGGAAATTGAAGTTCAGACAAAAAGACTTGTATAGGTTTTGCTTGTTGCACTTGGAAGCAATCAGGTTGATGAATGAGTCAATGAGAAGCTAACACACGATTCTCCCATCTTTCATCTCTGTTTTCTCTTGAAGGTCTGAGATCTGAGATTCTTTTTTTCAGCTTCTTGAATGCATGCATGTTTTCACCGAAATGGAAAAGGATTCATAGAGAAAAAACAAAATGAGGCAAATTTTGCAACAGATTGTACATTGGAGCTATTAGTCCAATAATATAATTTATCAACCAAATAAGATCTAGATAAAGTGGAATGGAAGAAGCATCGAGAATGTTCACCGAAGACATTTTCAAGGTAAGCATTCAATGATTTTAAAAAAATGCTTAATGCTTGAATAGTTATGCAGTTGCTAGTAGTTCTATTAATCTACGGTCTGTACCATGCGGCGTGATTTCAAACATTACAATACAAGCTCGTGATTATGAAAAATGGTAAGACAAAATACGATCAATGTGAAGACCAGAATGTTTAAGAGCAGGTAAATAAGTCCAACATCCATGACACTCATAATATATTTTTGCTGTTCAAAAGTTGAAAGGAATCAAGATAAAGTATTATCACCTATTTACAAACAGGGGAAGATATCTATTCAAAAAAATTCAACCCAAACTTTTGTCTATAATTCATCTGTATTTGTAAGGTAATAAGTTGAAACTCCATCTTCCACTCGCTACTTGCTTATTGCACTCTTTAGGTTTCTTGAACCATGACGAACAGGTTTCATACGAGATGGTTGTTCACCATCTTGACCTGCGGAAGATAAATAGAAAGGTACATTACTAAGCTAGTTAGGAATATTAAGCCTCTGTTTGTCAAACATTAAAAGTTACTTAAAAGTTTGTTTGCTGTCTTTAAGCTTGTAAGATTTCATTCTCGTAAGGATAATATCCAAGTAAGATTAAAATGAAAGAAAACATGTGATCTTATTCTAACACAATGACTAGAACACACATATGCTGGAAAACATTAGCAAATGATGAGTTTCTTGAAGTAGGTACATGGTGCACAAACCTTTCACTTCTTGAATGGAAGAAGAAAGAAAAGAATGTTAAAAAAATAAGAAATGACAATGCTGATCTGAGAAATTATAAGAAATGTGCTTGCAAACCAATTTGTTGCATTCGGATTTCACCATACGGAAAAAGTAATACCAAGAAGCTATATAATACCAGGAGAAGCTATATATTCAACCAATGGGATGAATACTTAAAATTGAATCTTATTCTACAAAAAAAAAGGTCAAAACTAAAGGTTATCTCCACAAGCATATGAATAAAATACAACTTACTATGTATACCTCAAAGAGGTTAGGAACACAGATAATCTCAGGGAAAAGAAAAAGAGATGGATGAAAGCCAAATAATAACTAACTAAATTGGGGTTAATTGGTTTTCAAAACTTTTTTTAAAATAAATTCAAGTCTTAAAACAAATATAACAATTCAGCAAATAGGCACAAATACAAAAATAATTAAGCACAAGTAGTTTAAACAATATAAAGGTGGTAAGTAAAAGAGAAGAGAATGCAAACGACATAATTGTGGAAGTTCGATCCAAAGCAATGATTTACGTCCTCCGTTACCAAGCTCTCCGGCACGAGTAAGGCATTTTCACTATATTGATTGACTTGTAGTGCAATCCAACTATTTACAATGCTTCTGGTAACTTACAAATAAGGAGTATCGATCCTTATACAATATCGAGATTTATGGGATCTCAACACGACCCACACTATTGAGTTTTATGGGGCCTCAATATGCCACACTATTGAGTTTTACGAGACATCAATATGACCTACATGGTGACTTACAACAAGGAGCACTGATCCTTATACAATATTGATTTTTAAAGATTTTTAACATGACCCACACTTTATAAAATAAAATTCCCCTCTTGATAAATAATACAAACAAATTAAGTAATAAGAGAGGTTAACACTTCAATGAATAGTAATAAATGATAATTCAAGTGTTAGATGAAAATTTTTGATGAATATGATAATCAAAAATTAGATTCAATCAATTAAAGTGTTATATGTATTAATTTTGGCAATACTAGATTGATTTTAACATTGAACTATCATCACTCAAAATCAATTGTTAGAAATAATATTAATCTTGTTTGTTATGATAAAAACATTAAGGATGAAATCAACCATAGGTCAATAATTTTTCCCTTTTTGATTATGACAAACAAGATGTTGCAAGGTAAGATTGAACAATTGATGAAGGAATATACAATATAAATTATGCATGTAATCCATATACACCCCATATCTTTTACAAACCAATAACTACACATTTAAAGCATATGAATGATTTTCCCTCTTTCCCCTTTTCTCATATACTCTAAGTATATTATATTTTCAAATCAAAACATGCATAATCATCTCACTCAATTTCCTCTTTTTGACATAAGCAAAAATGATAGCATTTAAGATCAAAACACAATTTTTCCTTTTATGATAGCACATATGAGATGAATAGTATGGCATATAAGATCAAAACTTTAAATCAACCAAAAAAAAGTAATATATTCTCTCTCAATTAAGCACTAGATATCAAATATATACAAGTTTGAATAAAAGGATAATCATCATATTTATAGTAAAATAATAATCAAATCATGAGTGATGAAATGATAAAAACATAATCATTTATATATGTTCCAACTAATTATGTACATAGAATCATACGAGAACATTTAATATGAACTCAATTTAGCCACACACTTCAAATTCATTGATAATTTCCAAACCTCTTAGAATATATAAAAATCTATCAAGTGTTAGAAGTTTAATGAGAATATCAGCCAAATGATTTTTCTTATTCACAAATTTCAATACAATATCCCACTTTTGAGCACTTTTAATATACCATAAACGTAATGTATTAATGCCATTAAGATGTCTAAAATTCGTTTTATGGTACTAAAGTATGATTCTTGAGTATTGTGTTGAAATATAGCACATAATCACACATAGGTATGTCACGAGTCGAGCCGAGCCGAGCCCAAGCAAAAAAAATGAGGCTCAGCCCGAGCTTTTGGCCCGAGCCTTAGCGGGCCAAGCCGGCTCGAGTTTTATTAAAAAAAAAAAAAAAAAATTGCTGCCGGCAGCTATTGTAGCTGCCTGCTGGGCAGCTATTTTAAAAAAAAATTAATATACGGGCCGGCCCGAGCCT
>CAIGRB010095642.1:15922-32077 GCA_903798255.1 Fraxinus quadrangulata | reverse complement strand
TTGAACTAACTGTGACCTTAAAATTCTACAATTTGTAATTAAAATTTAATTTGTGACCAATAAATTTGAAAATATGTTACGGATAGATAACTGTAAGCTGTAATATTTTGATCCGTGACCAATAAAATAATCTGTGATCTATAAAATTATTGATTTGTGACCTAGAAATAATCGGCGACTTATAAAATTTTCGATTCGTGATCGAGAAATAATCTGTGACATATAAAATTCACAAATCAATATAGACGGGTCACAGATCTATATGATCAATTAATTTGATAGCTATGACCATATTGTATAGAACTGTGGTTAATTATTTTGTCATTAAGGTCACAGATCAAGTCACAGGTTTGAGGTCACTAATCACAATCGTTAAGGTCCCAAATCATGTTACAGTCGTTAAAGTCACAGATCACAGTCACATGTTAATTATAGGTCACAAATCAATATAAATGGGTCACATGTTGTTTTGTAGAGTTATGGTTCGAAGCAGTCGCCGGAGTTAGAACAATTTTCGGAATAAGAGCAGTTGCCAGAATAAATCGATGGCTGAACGGTCACCGGAATATTCACCGACATCGGATCAGTCACATGAATACTCGCCGGAATCAGAAAAGATGCCGAAACGGTCGCCGGAATCGAAGCAGTTATCGAAACGTTGCCGAAATAGTCACCGGAACAGTCGTCGGAGCGGTAGGGGTGCTGGAGGTGGGATGAGTTAATTATATATATATGTGTGTGTGTCAAATGTCTGATTTTTGAAATTTAAAAGTTGTTTTCTTATTTTTGAAATAGTGTATACTTAAAGTAGGATTTATGAATTTTTCCCTTTAATATGATAGCATTCACTAAAAGGCCCACTAAATTAAGTGGCCCAAAATGCTTCCATCCCTACCTTTTGAACCCTATTTTCTTCTTTCATCAAATCTAACTCTTTCCATATTGATTCATTCCCGCCTTTCTTTCCCATCGACCAAATCACTGCATCTCTTCCCTAGTGGTTTGACATTAATTTTTTTCTTATTTTTTGTTCTTCAATTTTCCTATTTTCTACAAGTAATTTTTTTATGGATGCTTGAATCTAATACACCATGAGGAAGAAACTGAATACTCGTTTCCTGGGCTATAAGTTTCTTCTTCCTCTTCTATAATTTCTTTTTACGTTTGTGATTTATTTGTTCGTTGCTTGATTGATCAATTGAATGGTTGATTGTGAAATTCAAGGAAATTAGGTTAAGATGTGAATGAGCATATTAATGCAATTGACTCTGTTAATGTGAGTATGGAGGAGAGAAGACGTAAGGATCGAAACGTCGTATCACAAATGCATCTTCATCTTTCGAATAATATTCTTCAGGACGTCTTGAAGGAGAAAATTGTCGCTACATTATAGCTGAAATTGGAGCAGTTATGCATGACGAAAAGTCTAACTAGAAAATTGCATCTAAAGCAAAGCATATATTCTCTTCATATAACAGAATGTACATTACTGGAAAATTACATAGCTATCTTTAAGGGAATCATAGCTAATATGAAGACATTGGATGTTATTATGATGAAGAGGATTTAGTATTGATATTATTGTGTTCGTTGTCCGCTTCATACTTGTCATTTAGAGACTCGATCTTATACAGTCATGATACTATGTCATCAAAGGAGTTTATGATACTCTATTTTCAAAAGAGAAGATGAAGCATCTTGTTGGATCTGAAGATGGCCTTGTTTTTCATGGTGATTATGTGATGGGTTAATTAAGGTCTAATTATAGTAGAAGGAAAAATTAGCTGCTGCAAATTAGAATGGAAAATAATCAGAAATTTCGGTGAAGCCAAAATTGTAGAAGATTGCCACAATGATGGGGAACATTTAGTTATTCTGGCGGCTACTCCAAACCTAACGAGAATTGGATTCTTGATATACCTTGCACTTTTTATGTGTGTCTTAATTGGAATTCATTTTCAACATATGAAACAGTTTCCAAAGGTGTTGCGGTAATGAAAAATAATTCGTCTTATATGAAAGCTAGTATTGGAAGGGCCAAAATTAAGATGTTTGATAGGGCTGTTAAGATACTTGATGATGTGAAACATGTTCTTGATTTGAAGAGAAATCTTATCTTCTTGAGTACTCTTGATTTAAAAGGGCTCAAGTACACTTGTACAGGTAGAATCCTGAAAGTTAATAAAAGTGTTCGCATGGTGTTGAAGGGATAGAAAAGTTCCGAGTTACATGTGTTGCTTGGTTCCACATAATCTTTGAATATTAAATAGCAAAAGTTAAGGACTCGGGTCGATTTTAAGCTTGGTGCACTGCCGTTGGAGTTTGGTTTAGGGTCTTATTAAAAAAAGTACATCTCAATCGAGTTCAGAAGTTATGGCAATATCATTTTGCCACCACCAATAGTGGTGTCATTGTATTCAATTGTTACAAACAAACCTAGAAAGATGTTAAGCCTCCACAAAGGTATGATGAAGTTGATTTTGTTATTTGTGCTTTAAGTGCAGTCGAAGGTGTTAAATCTAACAAAGAATCTTCTCTAGAAGCAATTTGTGTTGATTGTGTTATAGGGTCTATTTCTACCCTATTTGGTAAATATAAAATTATTTGTGAATTTATTGCTCGTACGGATTGTTCGAGCAACTTTGGTGCCTAAGGTAATCGTGTTCAGAAGTGCTTTGATTTTGTTGATTTCAACTTTTTGAGTTTGCCCTAGTTGGGCTCTTTTGAAGAGGTTGAGAATTTTTATGTTGGAGGATTTTTAATGACATTTTTTTTTTGTAGAAGAGTTAAGTTTTATTCCTTGTGGTGGAATTTGTCTCTAAGTGATGAATTTTTGAAGTTTTGTTCATTATAATAGAATTCGATTCAAGGTGGAGATTTGTTAGAATTAGAGTATGGCACAAATTCTATTAGGAAGACTATTTGGAATTCTATTTGAAGTTGACTTGAGAATTATAGTTGAAGTCTATTTGTGAATTCTAGTTAAAATTCAATTTGGGAGTTATGTTGGGATTTCGAAATTTGTGTTGGACTTGAAGAATACTTGAAGAAATCCAATTTGCAATAGGAGAAGAAAAAATCATGCAAGGAGAAGGAAACAATGAATTGGGGCTCGCTAGGCACCTTGATCTCACTCGAGTGCCCAAAATAGGAAATTTACCACTCGATGTTCGTGAGGTTGCTGCTCGAGTGGCGGTCTTCCCTAAGAAAAATTCTGTTTGCATTTTTTGATAGTTTTTAATCCCATTTTATCACAAACGCTTCATTATTGTATAGACTTAATTATAGTTGAACTCCACCACATTTTAGGCCCTTCTTGCATTATATATGTGAGAAGTGAACCCCTAGAAAAATTAATCCTCTGCATAATAATTTGTAATCCTTCATTATTTATATTAACAAGTCCTCATCTTCTGCCCCTAGTATATTTTTACCACGTAAATCTTGTATTCTTATTTGATTTTCATATTGTCATATTATACTCGTTTCTTTTATCGGTTAACACCCATCAATGGCCATGTATATCAATACAGTCAAATGACATAAATCAAGAATGGGTGTGTAGCATGAAAATTGCATGCAATGCTATCCAAACATGCCTATTTCTAACTTATCATATCTTATTCTTTAATGAGATCAAATCAAAACTATAATGAGAGTAAAAATAACTGAATACTTTATTTCTGAAAATAACTTGAATATCTATAGATATAAAACGTGTCTAAATTAGAAAACAATCAAATACAAACTCCCACTAAACTACCATATCATCAAAAAATGCAACACACATATGAGCAGTATGCTCATGATACACCTTAGGTGATAGTCTTTTATTTAGCGGATTCGTAATTATAGAGTTTGTCCCAATATGGTCTATGGAAACCCGGCCACTTCGAACTATCTCCTTAGCAACTAAGAACTTGACGTCTATAAATTTTGACATCATTGACCTTCTATTGGAATGCAAGACTGTTGACAAATTGGAATGCAAGACTGTTGACTTATTGTCATAAAAAAACTTGAGTGGTCTTTCAATTCCATCCAAAATGCGTAGCCAGTGAAAAAATTCCACGGTCATATTCCATAATTGGAATTTGAATATTCAACGATCTCCAATTGATCTGATTTTTTATATGTAATTATGTAATCTTGTGTTCTCTGTGTATACCGAATAACCAGCTTGGCTGTTTTCCAAATATCTAATCCCAGAGTTACTTAAAATATTTGCCCAGAATTCCAACAATGAATATTCTATCCAAACATGTGCAGGCATGAGCATACATTAAACTCCTAACTGTTGAAGAATAGAGAATTTTCTATATTTCCCTTTTTCATGTTTATCCTTAAGAACATGGGTATCACTTGGTTTATAATCCTACATGCCCAACCTCATAAGAACATTTTCGATATAGCTCTTTTATAATAATCCAAAAATACCCTGAGAACGATCCTGATGTATATGTATACCTAACATAAAACAGACGTCATCAAAATCTTTAAATTCAAAATTTCATGATAAAAATATATTGGTTTTGTGCAATAAGACATCATTTTGTGCAAATAGTATGTCTTCGACATACAATGCTAGGACAATATGCTTACTTCCACTAAACATATGGTATACACAATCATCAACTGTATCCATCTTAAAATCAAATGAGAACTACTTGATGAAATTTGTGATACCATTGACGAAAATCCTGCTTAAGGTCATAGATGGATTTCTTTAACTTGAAAACTATCTTCTTTAGGTCTCTAGACACAAAGTTTTCCGGTTGTATCATATAAACTATTTCAATGTTACTATTAAGGAACACCATCTTTACATCCATTCTTTTTGTAGAAATCAGAGAGAAAGTCGCTTTGAAGTCAATGTCTTCCTTTTGAGTAAATCTCTTTATAACAAAATGAGCCTTATATCTCTCCACATCACCTTTCGAATTCCTCTTAGTTTTAAACATTCATTTACAACCAATAGGTTTCGCACCAAAAGGCAATGGGATAGTTCCCAAACTTTATTTTCACATATGGACTTTATCTCTTCATTCATGTCATTAATCTACTTTTGAGAATTATTCATTTGTATGGCCTGATGAAAGTTGATATGATCTTCTTCCACCAATCCAATGCCGCCCTAATTTTCTTGAAAAAAACTATAAAGTCATCTAAAATTGCATTTCTCTAGTGGATTTCCTTAATGATATTTGCTCTTGAAGTTACTGAGTTCGTTCTTTTGGAACAATTTCTTGATTATGTATAGGAGTTTTTAAAATATTGTCTTTGTCCAAAATTTCTTCTTGAACAAGACGTTGAACAAAAATTTATCTCTAATTCTGATCGTTGTCAATTACAATAGAAGGAATAGTTACATATTTCTCCTCAAAGACAAAATCTATAACTGTATCTCCCTCGTAAACTCCACATTTTCAAAAAATCGAGCATTTCTCATTTCGAAAATCGACTTATTAGTAGGATCATAAAATTTGAAACTCCTCGACGTCTTAGAATATCTAATAAAATGGAAACTGATAATTCTGGATTCCAGTTTCTTTTCATTAGGCTTATAAGACCTTACCTCAACTGGACAACCCAAATGTGCAAGTGCTTCAAACTAGAGTTCTTATCTATCCAAAGCTCATAACGAGTTTGGACACTTGCTTTATTTAGAACTTTATTTGGAATGTAAGCTGCAGTCTTTAGCACTTCTCTCCAGGGAGATTCTGGTAAGGTGGAATGACTTCATACTTATTACCATGTCCTTAAGTTTTCTATTTCGTCTCTCAACAACACCATTCATGCTAGGGAATCCGAGCAAGGTGTACTGTGTGAAGATCTCACATTCCTTTAAAAAATTAACAAAAGGCCATGGACGTTATTCTCCTAATCCATCATATTTGGTATAGTATTCTTCATCACATTAAGATCTGACATATTTTATTCTTTTGTTGAGTTGACGTTCATCATCAACCTTGTAAGCCTTGAACGTGTCTAGTGATTGGGATTTCTCATGGATGAGATACAATTAGCTATGACGAAAAAATTATCTATGAACATAATAAATTACTATTGACCATTCCAAAATCCAAAGAGAATGGCCCACATATATCCATATGTATTAGTTCTAAAATGTTCGAAGTCGTATTAGAACCTAATCTCATTATATTTGTCTATTTCCCCTTAATGTAATTAACACAAACACTCAAGTATAAAAAATCAAGGGGACCAAGAATTCTTTCCGACACAAGTTTTTCGATTCTCTTTTGAGAGATGTGACATAATCGCTTATGCAACAATGAATCGAAATTCTCATTGGTTAATTTATATTTAATACCACGTGAATTCACATACAATATTTTATAATACGAGGCAACCAAATTAAGTAAATATATTTACCAGAAAAAATAAATTTCTCTTATGGAAATAGAGTTGGTAGGGCAGAAGATTATCATGCACTAATAAAGAACCGTTACCTACAACATTTGAATTAAGAAAATACTAAACTAATCATTTTCTAATGAATAAGAATAACCAAATTTGTCCAATACAGAAATAGAAACCAAATTCCGTCTGTAAGACAATACCACAAATATTTCTTTTTGATTCAAATAAAAACCAATCTTAATAATAATTTAAAAGTCTCTGTAGCTTCAACTTCAACAGATTTGATGCCATCCATATAGATGAATATTTCAACATCACTTGGCTTTCAACTATTCACCAAGTATGTCTAGGTACTTAAACTAAATAAACCTTAGAACAAATCAAAGTGAGAAGTGTGCCTTTCTTCTCACGCCAAGCGTAGTATTTGGTACAGTCCGTCTTCATGTATCCAGAATTTTCACAAAGGTAACAACTAGATGATTCATCATTTTCAGGTTTTTGCTGTTTCTTTTGAGTTGAACTAGATGCAGCTTCCTTATTCTTTCTTTTCTTAAATTTGTCCTTATAGGTACTTGCTAAATGAGCATTTTCAGTTCTTTCTTACTTTAGCATTTCTTCTTCTTGCTCACAACCTAAAATGAGCTCATTAAGAGTCAACTTCTCCTTTTGATAGTTTCAATTGAACTTAAATTGGTTAAATTGTGCAGAAAGAGAAATAAATGCAAAAGAGAATCTTCTTACAACTCAAGATTATTAGCCTTAAGTTTTGAAACAAGATGTATTCTCTTATGTCTCTTTTGCTCTTATATTAGTGAAACTAAATTCACCATAAGCGTACCAGTTTCGGCATTATTGTTTTTCACAAAATATTTTTTTCTAATTTTTTAAAAAAAAAATCTTGGCAGTAGTTACTTTATAGGACACAATGCCCCCAAAATGTTTCTAGAATTACACGCTTCATGATCATAAGATTCATATGATTTGAACGATCCCACTTATCGAAGTCTCATTTTTCATCAACACAACTTTTATCCGTAAGTGTAGCGGGTTGTTCATTCATTAAAGTAAGGTCTGGAAACCATGTAGTCAAGAACGATATGAACATTCTCTTTTTAATCCTTAAAATTTGGTTCCATGAAGCATATGATTGAATTTATGTTGACAGATATTGTAGAAGTGAACGGATTAGCTGAATAAGGAGCTTAAACATAAACAATATGTTCACATAGAAATCTAAATTAAACAATCAATAAATTCAAATAATTATGAGCCCCATTACAAGAGACTGAACACAACATTGCATTTAATTTTTGGACATAAATATTATCTTGTAAGTAGTACTCTTGGTGTAGTAATCAAATACTGACAATAAACTATTTCAAACAATAAATCTATATTTGCACCGACTTATTGTTCACATGAAAAAAATTATAATTATACATATTTATTATCACATGTATGCATATAATTCGACCAAATATTTACGTTTCTTTGGACCGGTCAATATCCATATGAATTATATATACACAACCATCTTAATATTCCAAATAAATCAATTTATACAAGAAATGTTACTTTGGTAACATGTTGTTTCAACTAATCTATTTTAGAATATTAAACATTCGAAAAAAATTACCAAAATTTGAATTTGATTGTCACTTTAAAAAAATTTCCAAAAATTCACGATTTTGTCCAGATGAAATCGCTGCTCGAGCGTGAACCAACGCTCAGCAAACAATGGGGTTGCTGCTCTCACCTCTCGAGCGCTAGCCCAGAGGCTAGTGAGCGATGAGGCTGGGACTCAAGCATTAGACTAGCGCCAATCTACAATTTTGAATTCTACATTTTATCAAACACAACGTCGTAGCGCTCCAAACACAACGTCGTAGCGCTCCAAATCTGTTTCAACTACAAAAAATTCCCAAAAATCCAAAAAATTCGAAACTTGGGGCTAAAAGCCGCATCTAAAAATTGAAGAATCCAAGTATGAATTTTAACCCTAAAATTCTTTCTTAATTCTAAATGGTTTAACATGGAGTTGGCTCTGATACCACTTGTTATGTATTTAAAACCTTTAAATCTCAAAAACTTGAAAACCTTTTTCTATACTGATGTGAATATCCTCAATGTCAAATTACCAAAGAATTATGCAGTACAAAACATACTTTGATCCATTGGAAATTGGGTTTGATTACTGGATCTTGAATTGTATGTTCTTAATTAGAAAGATATTCATCTTTGACACGTTTTCTCTTGATATTATTGTGTTGATGAGATGATACAAAGAATGATAAAATCATGTATGAATTGAGGACCATAATCATATACATATATTTCTATATGTATTTCCATCCATCAAGAGGTGCAACCTAAAAGAATCTAGTTTCTAAACATGTTTAGGTTCGTACCATATTTAAATACTCGAAGTCCAATAACTTTAATTCTACTGGATCACTTTTAATGTGTTTAACCATAAGATAGCCTTTAATACACACTTAGTTACATATGTAGGCCTACATGGCAAATTGAAACATGACATTTTAGGTTTACGTGCAGAATATTTTATTGTGTGAGTGTGTAGTTGAAAATGAGTATGAGAAATAAAGAGTTTTATTTTAATTTGAGTCAAATAGGGGCAAAAGATTAATTAGATGTGTTGGAATAATATCTGATTTTAATATTTAAGAAAAAAAGACGTAAAAGTGGGTGATGCAAAAGCATGAAATGGTGTAAATAATGAGATATGATTTCTATAATACTCGAAAATATGAATGTTAAAGTTTTATTGATTTCGAAGAATATCAGAATTTCAAAAACGTTTGAGAGAAACCTCAATATTTATTTAATAATTACAAAATATAACGAAGTTCTAAATATATTCGTAAATAATATTCTTATTTAAAATTTGTAAACGGCATAATTATCTCTAAATAATGGAAGTGCAGATAAATTAAAATAACGAAAAATGAAATAAAACTAATAAAGATGGTCATGTATGTTGTTGATTTCATCAGGTTACAATGTTAATGTCTCTTTCAAGTGTTACTTGTTCTCATTACTTATGAAGCATATATTTCATGGGGATTAAAATACGATTTTTAATAAATTTTGATAAAAGTTGATGATATGTGATTGAAAAATTATGGATCCTATGAAATATGTGGTTAAAATTAATTGTTAATTTAAATTTTGATTAGTCTGTTAATACTTCTTATTTTCGTACTTGCACGAATAAAATTAAGTTCGATTAAAAAAAAGAAAAAAAAAAGAAAGAAACTAAGTTCAAATTATGTTTTTGTAATATATCATGACACTAGATTTGAACGAAGAAAGAGAAAACATTTATGTCGAATTTATTATTTCATTAGAAAAATAGTTTATAATTAAGGACGGCTATATTGTCACCATAATTTTTATTTAATACACCACATTTTAATTGCGATTAAACTCATCAATCTTTGCTTATTATAGCAATTCTTTTCAAAATTTTCCAGTCAAATTCTTTCAACCTTCCATCAATTAATTTGTCTCGTCCTTGATGATTATTTATATCAAAATATTTTATTTTCATGCTTTCAAATGAGGAAAAAATATATTTTTTGCACTTTTTATTTATTTTTTAAAAAAGTATGACGGCAAAATAAGTTGTTTTATGCCATTTCAACAAACTTTAGAATATAAAATTGTTATTAAATACAAAATGTATTAACTAATAAAAAGTTTGAGGATAAGAACGATATTAAAAATCGTTAGGGACATAAGTATTATAATAAGCAAAAATTAAGAACTTTAAATGCAATTAAAATGTACAAGAAATAAAAATGGTAGTATATATATAATTACCCTAATTACAAACATATGGTAAAATTAAAATTCAATATTTCTTTCATATATGTGTTAAAATTATCATGTGATCTTCCTATAATGAAATAGAGCTATGTGATTTATGTAAAGATTACGTAACAATTTAACTTATCTTGTTCTTGTTTAAATGAAAGAATTAATGTTCTCAAAATCGAATCAAACCGAGCAATTTGATCGAAAAAATAGGGAGTCGGACCGAAATCCAGTCCGATTATAGGAGAATAACCAATTGTGAAATGGGGTACCTACACAAATACTAATATTTTGGGGTAATTTTGAAAAACACATGATAAACTTGGATTAAATGGGAAATAATTAAAATTTATCATATATTTTACGCTCAAACACAACGCACCGTAGTTTGTCAAAGATCAGCACTCTAATCTCAAAAAATCAAAGAAAAATCGAAAGAAAAAAGATGAAATCTTCCACAAATCAAGCAAAAACAATATCAAGATTGCTTCAACTACCATTCTTCAAAGTTTCTCTTTCCCAAATCTAGAAATACCCATACAAAAATTACATGTTTTTATATTTTTGATTTTTGTGTAACTAGTTCCCCAATTTTATCATTTTAAGATCGTTTAATACTAAGGATGGCAACGAGGCGGGGGCGGAGAAAGGGTAATTTCCCGCCCCATACCCGCCCCCATACCAATTTAAGGCGGGACGTGGTGGGCCCCCAGCCCCGTTTATTACCCATTTTTTTTTTAAATTAAATTTAGCTTTTAATGTATGTATTTGATTATAACATTTTCATATTACAATAAATTCAAAACCCTTAAAAATTAAGTAAAGGTTAGATTCAAAGTACTGCATCATGTTATATAAATACATTACCCATAAAAGCAAAAATAATTTGAAGATTTAAATATAAGTTAAAAATTATACATTTGAATAAATTACAAGATAGCGCAGAAACAAACATCACATGACACATAATGCAACTTTATCATGTTGTAGATCTTCAAGTGCTGCCATCTTATTCTAGAATATCTATATCATGCTCCTTAAAAATTGATGACGGCAAAAGTGATTATTAGTTAGAGAAATGATGTATTTAACTATTTATATACAAGTCGATTTAAAGAAAAATCAATTTACCTCATCTTCAATATCAGTGTCACTCAATTGCATACTACAGCATCCAAAGTACGATGTAGGTGGTGAATGTTCTAACAATAAATAAAACTAATTAGCAGCAAAGAAATAATATAAATAACAATTATGAAAATCAAGGGAAATTATATTTCTCGTACCATGAATGTCAGCCCATAATCAATCTCTAGCACACATCAAAGCTTTCAATTTTTTGGATGAAGTTTATTTCTGTGTGGACTAACAAATCTACACTAGTACTGAATGCAGTCTCTGATGCCACTGTGGATACTGGAATAGCTAAAATATCTCTTGCAACTTTTTCCAAAGAAGGTTATTTTGTTGAATTTGCTTTTCACCATACCAATATGTCAAAATCATTAGATCGAGGTAATAGAGGTACGTCCAAGAAAATAACAAGCTCTGACTTCTTACTATCAATACTAGTGGTATTAGAAACAAATAAATCAAATTGTGCCAACCGATCTTTTTTGCTTATAGAAGTAGATGCCTCGATTTGATTTGAAGATTGAGTCACGTTCACACTTGATCCATGTCTTGTATTGTACTCATTTAGTAGCTCGTGACAAAATTTCCTAATCTTTTCAATCTCAAGATCCAAATCTTCATTTCCATAAATCATTGGAAAATAATATTCAACCAATTTCATTTTAAATCTTGGATCCAACACACTAGCTACTGTCAAAATTCCATGAATCTCACTCCAATATTTTTCAAACTTGTCAATCATACTTGAAGCCATTGAAGCCATCATTTTGATTTCCTCGTAAGACGATTTCATCCAATCATAAATTAATAACTTTATCTCACAAATATTTGAAAAATAAAGATTTGATGTTGGGTACTTAGTCCTAGAAAATATTACAGTCACTTCAAAAAATAACTCCAACCTTTCACATATCTCTTTCCCCAATTTCCAATCTCCATCACTAGGCAAACATCTGTATTGTGACTCACGTTGCTTTAGTCGACGAAAAACATGCCTATACTCTAAAGTACTATAAAGCATTAGGTATGTAGAGTTCCACCTAGTTTTGCAATCAATTGCTAACTTTTTGGAACAGGAGATTTTCAATTGACATGCAGAACTCTCAAAATTTTCTACTATGTTTGGAGTTGACGTCCAATATGCAACGTTGTCATGAATTTTCTCAATACTCGAGTTAATGATCTCCAAACCATCTTTAACTATCAAATTCAATATGTGCGCACAACAACGCATATGGAAAAATTCACCATTTAACAAAAGCGAACTACTAGAAAGTTTATCTAAGAGAATGTTGATCATGGCATCATTTGTAGTACAATTAGCGATAGTCAAAGTAGACAACTTACGATCGATATTCCAATCCAATAACCAGTCCATCAATGATGCACTCGGTACCTCAGACGTGTGTGGACATGGCACATATATGAACCTATATTTAAAATAAAACCAACCTAACTACGACAAAAATAATTTGAAATAGTACCTTAAATAAACTAATGAATTTATGCAAGATCAAAGTACCTCATAATACGACTTTGAAGTTTCCAAGATTCATCTATAAAATGCGCAGTGATGGCCATGGATCCTTTCTTCTTATTAGAAGTCCACATGTCTGTAGTGATTGCAATTTCGCCATTGTTTTTCTCCAATAGCTCATCACTTTCAATTTCTCGTAATCATAAATTTTGAAAATATCATTCTTTATAGTGTTCGAGAAACGTTCTTAAACAATAGTTACAAAGTATTCGTGAATCTTCTAAATCCAATGTGTTCAACCATTGATAGTGGATACTCATGCAAGATTATCATAGTTCCAAGTTCCCTTCGAGCATTGTCTTGATCAAAGGAGTAAGTACCCAATGAAACCTTCCCACAAGCTCCCTTTACTGGATTCAATATTTTCTGCTTAATGTGTTTTTGATTTCGACGTGGACATCTTTTTATATGCTCAACCAAATGTTTTGTCCCATTCTTACTTTTAACCCCTAATTTTTTATCACAATAGTTACAAATTGCCTTCTCTTGCCCCTCAATCACTCTTTTTTTTAAGTGATTCCACACTACCAAAGTTAATTTCCTTTTCTTACCTTGTCCACTATTCTCCTCCTCTTCCTTACAAAAGTCTATTAGATCTTGTTGTGTGTTTGCCTGACTAGGTAAGTCATTGTACGATGGATTATCACTTGATCATAATGGAGTGCTTCCAATGCTCAGTACGGGTGTACAATGATTTGATCCAAACATCTAAAATGGAAAAAAGGTAATAATTTAAAAATTGAATCTCAAAAGATGCAAAAGCAGTCTCCAAATAAGCTAATAACAAGTCATATAAAATGTAAAAGCTAAAGAGCAAATTCCAACTTAACAACATTTTGATACTCATAAAAACAGAGATAGAGCCACAGATCTTTAGTTTCTTTCGCGGGTCTTTTGTTTCCACCACGCTCTAGCAAAAGTGGGTCTTTCAATAGTTCCGAAAAAATGCCCTATAATTATCTCATTTCATGGGTTTTCTACCTCTAGTTATCAGTCTTCTGAACAGGTGCATTTCGTTATTGTCATGTTTCCAAACTTCAAACCATGTTTAAAGTTTTTATGTCTTATCTTTCTTTATGCTCATGATATATGTAAGTACATAATGTTGCACGCTTAGTTGAATTACATAAGAACTAAGACCAAAAGGGAAATAGGGAATGAAGGAAAATTATTAAAACCAAGGCTACTCACAGTGAAGATTAAGAACGACTGGACGCTGGAGACAGAAAAGTGCGGATGGTGGAGTCGGCGGACGGTTGGAAAGAAAAGTGGAAAACCCGCAGTCCTCAATCCTCACTGCGTCTGCGTAATGCCATAATAATAGGGTAAAATAGCTATGTCAACGAGCTGAGACGAAAAAAAAAAGATCAAGCTCGGCTCGAGCGTTTTTGGGCCCGAGCCGAGCCAGCAAAGCTTGGCCGAGAAAAATGAGGCTCGGCCAGAGCTTTGGCTCGAGCCCTAGTAGGGCCGAGCCGGCTCGTATATTATTAAAAAAATAATAAATAAAAAAAAATGCCCAATAGGCAGCTAAAAATAGCTTCCTGCTGGGCAGCTTTAAAAAACATTTTTTTTAAAATATGCGGGCCGGGCCGGGCCGGGCCGGTGCAACCGAGCCCGAGCCGCTCAAGTCAGCGAACTTTTTTGTCACCCCTAGGTGATAGTAAGATTGTAATAAAGTGAAACCGTGAAAATAAAATTAGGTCTTCACTCTTGGGATTCTGCCTTTTAGTTTTGGGTTCGGGATTTCATCATTTGGGCAGTAACGGGCCAGCCCATTAATATAAAAAATTGAAAATATTTGATTAAACGGGGCGGGATGGGGACCTCTTTACCTGACCCCGCCTCATCGTCGCCCCGTTTATCCGATTAGGCGGGTAATCTCCGCCCGACTTGGGGAGAGGTATCGGATTGAACGAGTATTTTTGTCATCCCTATTTAATACTCTCTTTGCAGATATTGCAATAGTCGTAATTATCAATTTTGAGTTAAATAAACTCCCACCTACAAATTTTAATCATCTTAGTGCTTTGTCTATGTAACTTTTATTTGAATTTCATGAATAAGCTTATTTCAAATCTTATAATGTAAATAATTGGCATTTATGAATTTTTTTTTATGGTTTTGCTATTGTGGTTGGAAAAATATTTGGAAATAACATTATGGTCTTGAGAGGAAATGAATTGTGTTAAAACGTATGAAAAATAAAACTTTGAATCAATTAAGCACTTGTTTGAGTTCCATTTTTTTTTGTTCAAGATGCATTTTAAAATAGTATTTTGTTAGATAATGTGTGGTTAAAAATGAAGGAAAATTTTTTGATTTACGTGTAAAATTATTTTATAGGAGAATGTGTGGTTAAAAATGACTTTTGAAAAATGATTTTTTAAAAAATGGGGACCAAATATAGGCTAAATTGATATATGCAAGGTGCTTGAGAAAAGGAAAATGTGAAAGAGTGTTCTAAGAAAAAGTCACATTATCTCATTGGAGCAATTAACTAAATGCGTATGTGTGCATTTTTTGAAAATTTATATATACAAATTCAAACCTTATTTTACGTTAATGCTTATGAAAAATTAACTTCAGAATAATTCAAAAGATGCATGCAAGGTGTTTACGAAAAAGAAAATGTGAAAAGTGACATTCTTTAAAAAAAATCACAATATCTCATTGGGGTAATTAACTAGACGTATATGTGAGCCTTTTTGGAAATTTAAGCATACGAATTCAAATCTTGTTTTATGTTAATAAAATATGGAAAATTAATTTTGAATCAATTCAATATATACATGCAAGGTGTTTGCGAAAAAGGAAATGTGGAAAAGCGACTCTAAAAAAAGGACACTGTATCTCATTGGAACAATTAACTAGATAAATATATGTGCATTTTTTGAAATTTAAATATATGAATTCAAACCATATTTTACATTAATACATATGAAAAAATAACTTTAAATTAATTCAATAGATGCATTCAAAGTGTTTGCGAAAAGGAAAATGTTATCTCTAAAAAAAAGACATAGTTTGGCATTGAAACAATTAACTAGATACATATGTGTATATTTTAAGAAATTTAAATATAAGAATTCAAATCTTGTTTTACATTAATACGTATGAAAAATTAGTTTTGAAGCAATTCAATAAATGCGTGCAAGGTGTTTGCGAAAAGGAGAATGCTTAAAAGTGTCACTAAAAAAAGTCGCATATCTCATTAGAGCAACTAACTAAATGTATATATGTGCGTTTTTGAAAATTTAAGTATATCA
>CAIGRB010095622.1:0-14868 GCA_903798255.1 Fraxinus quadrangulata | reverse complement strand
GGATATACTCATCAAAGCTGGCAATTAATTTTTTCGGTAGACTTCATTATTCTAGACATAGAAGAAGACATGGATATTCCAATTATTTTGGAGAGACCATTCTTAGCAACATGTTGAACTTTGATTGATATGGAGAAATGTGAGCTAATTTTGAGGGTAGATGATGAACAAGAAATTTTTAAATTATATAACACATCCAAACAACCATCAGCCCTTGACAAGTGTAATTTTATTGATGAAGATGAACTATCTATTCAACAAGATTGCCAAAAGAAAAAATTGAAATTTGAAAGAATTCTTAGTAGAAACGAGAACAGAGAATTCAAAGTTTGGAGAGGTAAAAGAGGACGCAAGACTGAAAATTGTAAGGAGTACAATGTTGAAATTTTTCAATTTGAACAACCATGAATCAACTGCTATAAAGTTGAGTTACAGACTATAAATAAGCGCTTGTTGGGAGGCAACCCAACGTATCTTCCCTTTTATTTATTCCGTTTAATGCATTAAATTATGATATTTTCGTGTTTTTGATAATTTTTAGTAATATTGAGTCATTCATCATCTTTATAGGTCACAAAGAGTCTATGCATCGTCCACACTACTTTTCATCAATCATCTTCACCTTTACATCTACATTGATCAGGGGAGTACTCGTTACCTCTATTTTGGTGCCTAATTTTGTTTTCGTTCTAAACTTCTACATTTTACTAAAATTGCTACCCATTGAGGAAAATGTGTTGTATAAGTTTGGGGGTGGCAGAATTTTCATAACACCTTTATCATTCATCAGTATTTTTGTATAAGTTATTACTATTTGCGTGATTGTTCGTGAGAAAGAAAATTAAAAAAAATTAGTAATTTTTATGTATTTTCTAGTATTTGCTTATTATTTTGGGTGTTTGTATGAGTTTGATTACCTTGTCAGCAATGATGTTGAATATTGAAATAAGTATAGGCTATAAATGGTGGAAATATTGCATGATTGGATTAATCAATACTAGTTTATGTGAAACTTGACATTCTTTATGCACGATACTCATGTTTAAATTAAATTGGTGATTTAGTTCATTACTTAGAGAAGAGTTGAACATAGTAAGTTAAACCCAAATAACCTCTATTGTATTTATCCATAATCCACTTATAGAACAGTTTGCAGGTGATTTAGCTATTACAAGGGAACATTGAGATAAGTAGTGATTTCGTGAATAAAATTACGTTGTGTGGATTGTCTAAAACCAATGAGAGGAAAATGAGGTGAAAGTCTTAAGTTAGAGGTTTGGTTTTAGAAGTTGAATGTCTAAAAGAAAAAGGACATAACACGAGTTTTTGTGTGAATAAAATCATATTTTTGAGCCTGTATAATTCGAGTGAATAAGTCTGTAAGGGTTTAAAATCTGGTGCCATATGATCATTTGATTTGGGAGTCATCGACCTAAAACTTGTTACATGAGTTATATAAAAAGCAAATGAGAAGATGTTTTGAAGAAAAAAAATAATAGTTTAGAAAAGAAGAAGCAAAATTACATTGATTAAGCCCCAAGACGTTTGGTTGATAGAACTATACCTTGGATTCGAGGCAAGTAGTTTGGTCTTAAAGGTTGATGCAGTCAAAAATAAAAGAGAATCTCAAATTGTTGAAGTGTGAACTTGTGATAGTAAGATTTATCCATATTGAGAGAGGGTAAGAAGTAGAATTAAATAAGTTCAATTTAGAATGTACCCCTAAAAAAATGAGTAAAAATAATAAGTTTACGAGGATGTGTATTTCTAGGGGGTGGAGGGGGAGAGAGAGAGAAAGAGAATAAATATTTGACTACTGTGGATCGGGAATTGAACCAATCATGAGTTTGATATGTTTACATGAGTTTATATCCACACACATTGAGTTTTGCATGTAACTGGTAGATGTTGATTTTATTTTGTAATGTTGAAACCATTCATTGTGTTAATAGTTAAATTCCGATCCTGAGATTTGGAATTAAATTATAGTTTGTTTGAGGATAAACAATTGTTCGAGTTAGGGGAATTTGATAAATGCGTTTTACAAAATATGAGAAATTGTTAGTAAATATATCGAAATATGGCTTAATTCAATATAAATTATGTTTTGTAGGATAACATTGATGACCATGATGGAATTTAGGAAAAAGAAGCGAAAAAAGAACTAAAATGGAAGGAAGCCAAGTTCAATGACCAAAGTGCAAATAGTCCAAAGATGACTCGAGAGAAGAAACGAAGATATAAAAGAGTAAAAACCCAATAGATTGGAACTAATATACATTTAAGTAAAAGTTGGAGCACTAAAATTGAAGTACTTTGATGTGGATGACCAAAATGGAAGAAATAATGAAGAAAATTGTTGAAAGGAAAATTCACGAAATTCTTATAATTGGGCAGTCGCCCAGTTATATTGGTCAAGCGGCCGCTTGACCCTAACCGCAACAACATGACGAAAATATGATTGCCCCATTTTCTATTGGGCCATCGCCCAGGCTAAATCGACGAAAATTTTCCGATTTCATAATTTGATTAAAACTCTTATGGAAATGAATTTTGGGACGTCTTTTAAAACCTTAAAGCCGTCCAAAAGTGAGGAAGAAGCACTAAAACATATTTTGAATAGCTTTTGGAGTAGAGAACAAGCGAAGAACACGAAGATCGAAGCCAAGAACACGAGAATAAATTCAAGAATTATATTGGGTGATGTAGATTCTTCAATATTCTTTGTGTTTTTTTTATAACATGCTAGGCTAGATTGTTTTATGCTAGGAGAACGATGAACTATGTAATATGATTTTTATTTCTTAGTTTTACATTCTTGACAATAAAATCACGTTTTGGATATTTAATAATTTATATGATCTTATTTTCTCGACAATTATTATACACGTAATTGTGTAAGTGTGGTGATTTATTTCATACATTCGAAAGAAGGAAAATATGTTCGATATATATAAATTGTCATAGGGACCAATAAAGGTGGAAATATACCGCTATGCCTTGTGCGAATATTTAAATGTTCATAAAAACTCATGCATTTTTGTATGTTTATATTCGTCATAGAGATATAGTCGGGTCATATATGAGAATATGTTTGACATTACTTGAGATAGTGTGTTGAAAAATCTAGGAACATTGATTCGTTAATATTTCACCGTATTGTCAAAATATAGAACTGAGTTTAAAAAGAATTATTACATAGGGATTTGTGATCTTAGTACATTTATCGTAAATTCAAACACTCCAACTNCAAAATATAGAACTGAGTTTAAAAAGAATTATTACATAGGGATTTGTGATCTTAGTACATTTATCGTAAATTCAAACACTCCAAATTACATTTAACGCCGTTTGCATTTAATTTAGTTAAATCATTTTTACTCACATACTTAGTATTGTTTTAGTTATAATTTCATCAAAATAAAACGTCACTTTATTCTAGTTTCGGTTAAGGTTAAGATAATAAGAATTGAACTAATCAATGTTCGTCGGGACGATAATCGGAATTAAAAAGTCCATTTTATTACTTGTTAATGAACGTACACTTGCGTTGGTTTTAATCTGAAGTATATTTTCGTGAACATTGTCTTCTGTTTTGGCTGCTAGGCCTTGTTTTTTAATTAATTTTTTTTATATATCATGTTTTAATTGTAATAAATCCGTCTTTTGAAAATGCAATTTGAGATAATGATTATGGACCTATGATTGTGTATTTGTTATAATATTGAATCTTTTTAATTACATACTTTGTTCTGATTCGATAATTATAGTTTACATGTTGTGAAAATAGAGGTTGAGATAATGATTCTTTGAAAACTAAAATTCCAAATATGTTTTTAGTTGCTATATGTTGTAACTCAAATAAAAATGTTGTATAAATAAAAAACAAAGTTATATGTACTATAAGTGAGTTCAAAACTCGAGATTTCGACAAAAGTTCAAATCGACTAACCGAACCAAAATAAACCAAACCGATTATGTTTGGGTTGGTTTGGTTTGGTTTAAAAGCAGATTAGGTCACTCAAACCGATTAATTTGATTTTGGTTTCAGGTTGGAATCGAAATCGACCTAAACTAAACTGCGCTCAGGCCTAACTTCTTCGTTAGAAAACATCAAACATTTTTTTAGATTATTGTATCTCAACTCGATTAATCAAGTCTTAAATCATATACATTATTCAATGTAGTCTAAATAGCTTCTTTGCTACAAAATATTAAATACTTGTAAGGATATTTATATCAACTCAATTAAGTCTTTTAGTCCATATATACACAAGTACGGTTATATTAGAGTAAACAAACATATGAATCATGCAGCAAATAGCTCGACCAAACCATAATTTTTCCATGCAAATCTTCGAAAATGCCTTTTGGTACAACTTATCAGACGTCTATAGGGGTGCGTGTATTCTCAACGTCCTTCGCACAAATCATTAAGCTCCCGTTTGACAATCATTATATGAAAACTCTTTTTTCTTCTTCCATATATTCATTTTCAACCATACATTTACACAATAAAATATTTTGTATGTAAATTCAAAATTTCTTTCCTACTTTTTAACTACACATTCTACCAAAAATCATTATTCAAAATATTATTTTGACCAAATAATGGTCATCAAACAATGGCTAAATACTTTTAGGGAAAACTTCATCCCATTGCAAATAGGCATGTATTTCATCAAAGAAACACATTTCATCTACAAATTTCAACACAAGTCAGTCTATTTCATATAAAGATTACACGAATCAGAATTTACTCACTCTATGGATATAATTTGATTCAAATAAGAAAATAATCAAAATTTTTATTAAAATAAGGAGCCGCTATTTTCATCCACAATTTTATATATCTACTTTTTTTTTTTCTATATTACATTTTTCACTTACGTAAATTTACTTAAATAGATACGAAGAAAATCAAATAAAATATACTACTCTAAATTCATCTACTAATATTTATCCTCATTAAATACTTTTTAGACTTTTTTTTATTCTTTTAAACTTCATGTTTAACTAAAATCCTAATATTCATAAAATATTTTAAAGTCAAAATAAACAATAAAAGAGACATTATTAAAACAAATATATAGAGACATAGTAATATATTAAGAAGACTCTGAAAATGTAAGAATTATCAATTTATCTCACTTAACTCTCTTCCCTTTCTTTCCTCTATGGCTTACTTTGTATGCATCGTTGCCCCCTGCTTCTTTGTTTTTCAACCATTTCACATCATTTTGTTTACTATTGTTTATGATCCCACTTCTCTTCTTCTTCTTCAATTTTTCCAAGCACTAGCAACAAGCATAAGAAGTAGATTTTCTTATCTTAGCATATTTTTTATTTATTACCGTGTTAAGCTCTTGTTTAATCTTCATTTCTTAAAATTTTTTTTTTTATTCAAACTTAATTTTAACTATACATTTCATGGACCCACAATTTTTATTAACATTTTAATCACACATTTACCAACTTTGATCAAATTCTATTAAAAAATTATTTATTTATCCAAATTAAGCCACTATTTGGGTTCCATTAATTCTTAAATTCGTTTTTTCTCTATTCCTTTCAAGCATACATTTTTTCAATAAAATAAATTACATATAAATTTAAAACTTTTCTTTCTTTTCAATCAGATTTTTTTTAAAAAAATCACTATTACAAAATACACTTTTTTCCAAAAGTTTAGTGCCATTTGATAGAATTTATTTGGGAATAATGATTTATGGAATAGTATTTTTTTGAGAATGTGTGATTAAAAAGTAAGATAATTTATTGATTTATGTATAAAATATTTTATTGTGTAAATGTATAATAAATAAAATATTTTATTGTGTGAATGTATAATAGACAAACAAAGCCTTAGTTATAATGGAGTTCAGACAGGGACTAAACGTCGTTCACTTAACTTGTTAAGTGACATGACAGATGTACCATTGGTGTACTTGTATCTGGCTGATTGGATTCGTGCTTGTCGCTTTATATAAAGGACTCAGAAGGTGCCAGCCTCCCAAATATAGGCATGTTTGAATCCTATTTTATTTTTATTTATTTATTTATTTTTACGTAAAATATATTTTGAAATAGTAAATTGATAAAAAATACGTGTAATATTATTTGATTTTAAAAAGTTTGATCGAAAAGAAGAAAGAAAAATGAGGATCAACTAAGGGCGAAAAATATCACAAACTCAAAAAAATTTGAAAAGCAATAAAGATGATCTGTTTAGGCATGTCCACTAGTTCATCCAAACGTGCACGTGAACATGAACCAACTGCCTCGGACATTTTTCAAACACTTCATCCATCTAGATATGATCCAATAAAACTCAACTGCCTCTTCTATATGATTTGCGAGCTACTGCACATCGAGCAGGATTTATTTAATGCGCACTCACAGTGGTCGAGCCTAAGTCCATTCGGGATGGTCCGAGCTCCGCGACGGATAGTGACTGCAGGTTCCTACGTCAACAAAAAATAAAACTCAAATAAAGCACGGAAGCTCTCGATCATATAAATCCATAAAATTAAGATATGTTACCACACATATTTTTCTAACAGAATTTATTCGAGAATTAATCTTGAAATTATTTTCTGTATATCGATATATATATATGCAGTAAAGAAGCCTTGAATATTGATGGAAGGATAAGTAACAGTTTTTCCCAATTCTTTCTAGTTCTTTTTGTTATTTTCTTACTAGATTTATTTGAATTTGAAACAGTTTGTAAAATTTTTAATGGGGGATATTATAATGAATCTTAATTCATGTAGCTTGAATGTAATTTAGCGCCCTCTTAAACTAAACGGATTTGGAGAAAGATATTGATATCAACAATGCAATACATATACAAATTCATTTCAAGGACAAATGAGTAAGTTCAAAAATTAATACCCCGTTTGAGCCTTATTTTTAGGTAGTGTGTATTTTGAAATAATAGATTAATGAAGAATGTATGGTTAAAAATGTTGCGTATAATATTATTTTATTAAAGAATGTATGATTGAAAAAAAGAGAAAGAAAAATCTACCTCGATTGGCCCACTTTACATTTTTCTTCACGCGATGTTAAAATCCTACTCCATACAATATATACGGATGAAATTTAAAACAACAACGTTTTCATATTATATTATATGGTTGGGTGCCCAAATTAAACTAAATTTATTACAAGCAGCATCTAAAATGGTCCAAAATAGTGGTTCGACTAATTATTTTATACGTGCACGTTTCTATATTGTTGAAATGATGAAATATTTCCAGTCAAATACTTGAAAATTCACAGTTAGCAATTTCAAGCATGCCATATGGCACTGTATTCACATATCAATATAAAATAATTATTACCAATTATTATGATAAAACTAATTAATTAATAAAACATCTAATTTATTTTACGCGGTCGTGAAATTATACCACCAAGATTATACGTTTTTGATGCGTCGACATTGCATACCTAGATAATAGTTTTGGTCATTTATGTGGAATTCGAAATAAAAATAGTTAATTAATTTTAAAAGGTAATTTCTTTTTCATGTATTCAAATTTATAGTTCGATTTTTATTGTGAGATAATTGTGAAAATATATCTTTTTCATTGAAACGTGCAAAAAGATAACATTGTCTTCGTGATCAAAGATTGACCTAATTATATCCACTCCAATCTTTATTAGGTTCTATTATTATTTTTCTCTCGTACGAACAAAACTCAAATTCTTTGACCAGCTAAATGTCAAGAAAAGACCCAAGAAAATACAATCAAATATTGGCCTATAAATACCCAATCCGCATATAAAGTACAGAACATCAATCTTAAAGCGATCAAATTGAAAGAAAAGAGCATAACACCAAGCATGTCAACAGAATGCCAAGGTATTGGTACCAACCATCAAATGCTGATATATATTGCATGTATTTTAGCTAATTATCGTGTTCGAAAAATATTTAGGGTGTGTTTGAACCATATTATTTTGAAAGAATATATTCTGGAATAGTAGATTGATGAAGAATATGTGGTTGAAAAAGAAGGAAAAATTATTGATGTGATGGAAAATATTATTTTATTGAAGAATGTGTGGTTGAAAATAAGTAGAAAAATGAGAATGAAAAAAATAATGTGTACCAAACAGGCCTTGGTAAATTTATCACACGCTTTACTTTATTACCATATGTATCTGATTCCCTCTATTGTAGTGTGAAATGTTAATGAAACTTTTTTTTGTTGCCAATGTAGGTAAGAGTTCATGGCCGGAGCTCCTAGGTGTGCCAGGAGCGAATGCCGTGGAAACTATTGAAAGGGAGAATCCTTTGGTCACAGCTATAATTGTGCCACCGGGAAAAAGTGTTATCACTGACTTTCGATGCGATAGGGTGTGGGTTTATGTTGATGACAATGGAAATGTTGATAGGGTTCCTCGTATTGGTTAGGGTTCCAACAGGAGGTCAGACTCTTCAAATGTGTGAAATAGTATGATGTATCTTTGTTTGGTACTTAATAATGTTGTTTTTATATCAATCTATTTCAATATATCGAAAATAAGGCTCATCTTATTGTTATTGATGTAATATTGTAGTAATGATTTTAATAAAGGGCATGCCTTCGCTAGCGAGTGTTAAAGGTCATAAAGATTCTTCTTTGTATTTAACTAGTTTCTATATTAAATTTGTATTGAATTTTTTTTTTTTTTTTTGCTTTATTTGGACATTCAAATACAATTTTCAACTCGCATTTATGGGCTAACCCTTCACTGAGTTTGAACAATAGATAGAGCGGAAATTTTAGAAAAATATATCACGACTTTAACTCCTCATTTATATAATGAAGATGACAAAAGCATGCTTCAAAGTGAAATATTGCAAACCCTAGAGTACGCTAACATGAATTTTGTTTGGTTGTTCTAACTAGAGTTGAGAGATAGATCTCATACTCGACAAATGTTGAATATGATTGACTATAACTGTTTTTTTTTTTTTTATAATTTTCTTTATGTTATCAATTGAGATCAAACAATGATTTGCTTTCTCGATCCTTATCCGAAAAGGTTCTCTTTCCTTTTATTTGGTTGCTTCTCCTGGTCGAGGTCAATTTTTATTTTTATTCTTTTACTTAAAACCACTTTTTTGAGTTACTTGAGTAGAAGAACTGCATACAACTTGATAGTAAATCCAATTTTTTGTGCTTGTTTAACATGTCGAAATAGATTATGATTTATTTTTTCGAGGAAAGGTCATGGGTATTCTGTTCACCAGATTGTGTCATCTTCTCAAAAAATTATATATATATCAAATTATTGTTGAAGTCGTCACCTCCCTATTTCATGTCAATATAATAGTTCAACAATGATTTAGAGGTGAGCAACAAAATTAAGAATTCGCTGAAGCCTATGATCTATTCATATAGAAAAGAGCTCATTTTACTTGCAATACTTTTTTAAAAACAAGTAATAACATATATCATTAATTTTAAATCATTGCAAACTACAAAGAAAAAAGAAAAATAGGACTACAACTGAACAATAATTTAACACCATCCTCATTCCCAATTAATAACCGATGGCTGTAAGGATTTTTTTTAATCGATCATGTGGGCTCATTTCTGAATTATTGTGTATTAAATTAAAAGTTATCAATTTTGGTTAAACTCATTTAAAGCGATCTAATAAGGTTTCAATATTTTAGATTTTGAAGCATCTAATTAAAATGTGTGCCTTTATGTGTAGAGATCAGACTTGTTCCTAATTTCATGATGGACCGAATTGTGTTAAGAGGCAGTTAGTATATACACATGGTTATAGCCCTCAGATCACATAGTAATTGTTCATTCTGTTCTGACTCTCATCATCAGAGGGAATAATGGACAACATGATGATTTGGAAGACTAAAATAACAAGACTCATTCATTGTATTAATCACGTTTGATTATGGTACGCTTCCACTTTAGTTCACGAATTATTGGTGATCTAACATGAAAGATCATGATAACGGTTTTCTCTACAAGTGGTATCGAAACCAATTCATGTTGAATAATTGAAGATCGTCATGTTGTTGCATCTTGAGTGAGTCTGTCCCGGCAAACTCCAAATCCAGTCATTTATGGTCAATGTTATGCATGTTCTGAAAATTTCCAAGAATTCCAAGTTCAAAATTACCTTAGTTAGTGACTGTTTCTCTTTCTGCTGGAAGTAGGCCTCTTAAGTACTTGCAATAAAATAGTAGGTTATGGCCCTACATGGTTTAGTTTATTCTCCATTAATGGCAAAATAAATGGATTGGGGACGTGGCCACTAAGATTCATATGGAGTATGGTAAAAGTAAATTACAAACTGATTTTCGTGTGGTATCTTCGGGGTAAGAATTGAGCATCGCATGATTTCATGTATTTTCTTGGTAAAATAAATAAATAAATAAATAAAATTGGCCTGCTTTCAGTGTTTCTTTACAGGAATAGGAAACCTTTATTTCTGAGAAAATTATTTATTTCTAAGTTCAAAATGATCTGGTTCCAGCCACCAAGTGGCGGCGCTCCCCTTGTTTTTTTTAGGGCTTGGATGAATTTTTAAGGGTGGGAGCTTGTGCTGAAAATTTGATGATTCTAGGTCCTTGCTTGCAATTTCATATTAGGGTTAGGGTTGCAATTTTAAAAATATATTTTAATAATTCAGCCCCTTAAGTTTAAAGCTCATCCAAATTGGGCCTTAAAGGTCTGGTTTCATTAATTCAGTCTCTGAAATTTGAAAATTAATTAATTTGGGAAATTAAAATTCTGAATTTTGCAATGAAAACCCTCAAAATTTTAATTTGTTTTAATTGGCCCCTGAAATTTTGAATAATTAATTTTTGATCTATGAAGTTTTGAATAATTAATTTTTGACTCCTAAAGTTTTGGATTATTAACCTTCAGGCCCTAAAGTTTCAAAATAAATAAAATATGCAAATTCGATGATTTTCTTATAATATTTGAAAGTCAATTAATTGGACCAACATGTTGTCAAAGCAACCTCTCTTGTGGAAATTAATTAACTTTCGAATATTATACCTCTCAAAAGAGCCCATTGTGCCAAAATTTAAAAAAGAAAATCACTGAATTTGCATATTTTATTTATTTTTAAACTATAGGGGTCTAAGAGTTAATAATCCAAAACTTTAGGGCTCAAAAATTAATTATTCAAAACTTTAGGGGTCAAAAATTAGTTATTCAAAAATTAATTATTGACACATGTCCACTACGAACTCTTTCTTTAACATCTTGGAACTTGATCTCTATATGTTTTGATTTCGTCAAGCTCTTGTTGTTATTGGAATACATCACTACTGATTTATTGTCAAAGAATAACTTGAGTGGTCTTTCTATATTGTCCATAATGCACAGCTCAGTGACAAAATTTCGTAGCCATGTTCTATAGTTTGATACCTCATAACACGCTATAAACTCTGTAACTATGGTAGAAGTAGTTGTGAGTGTCTGCTTAGCACTCTTCCAGGAAATAGTACCTCCAGCAAGTGGTAGATATAGTCAGAAGTAGATATCCTACTATCGGCATCCCGCAAAATCGGAATCAAAATAATCGATGATCTCCAACTGATTTGATCTCATGTAAGTAAGCATGTAGTCTTTTGTTCTTTGTACATACTGCATGACCCGTTTGGCTGCTTTTCAATGATCTATTCTCAGGTTACTTAAATATTTCTATAGCATCCCAACAATGCATGGAATCTTTTGAGATTTATAATATTCGAAATTGAATTAATTGAAGTAACATGTAGCCGAGCAACATGCTGCCAAAGCGACCTTTCTTGTGAAAATCTTGAACCAACATGTAGCCGAGCAACATGTTGCCAAAGCAAACTTTTTTGTGAAAATCAATTAACTTAGAATATTAAAAAATGTTTGTATGTGTGTGTGTTATTCATGCGAACATTTGATTGACCCAAAGGAAGGTCAATATTTGATCAAATAGTATATGCACATGTGATGATAAACATGTGGAGATTATTTGGTTTAACGTGTGATCAATAAATCGGTCCAAAAAAAGGTTTATTGATTGACATGTTTCTTTATTGTTACTATTTTATCACTACACCAAGAATACTGCTTACAAATCAATATTTCTGTTCAAAGATTAAATATTGATGTTGTGCTAAGTATCTTATGATGTACCTTACCATTATTTGAAATTATTATTTGCATATTAAGGATATTTATGTGAGCTATTCCGAATTAATTGTTCTCTAATTCAGGTTTAAGTTCTGCTGCTAATATCTCTGTCAGCATCGATTTAATTTCAATGCCTAATGGCACGAACTTCAAGGCATGGAACGAGAATGTGATGATTGTTCTCAGAGTCTGGATCTGGACCTCGCTTTACAGGTCGATCAACCAACTGCATTTATTGATAAGAGTACCTCTAATGACAAGATGGAGATGGCAAAGTGGGATGATTGAATCGCGTAAATTTGATGGTCATAAAGCGTGCTATTCTAGAAGCGTTTCGGGGTACTATATCCGATAAGGTGACTACAGCTAAGGGTTTCCTTGAGGACCTTGAGAAGATGTTTGCCAAGAATGAAAAAGCTGAAACCAGCACACTTTTGGCAAACCTTATCTCAATGAGGTACAAATGGAAACGAAACATATGGGGAGTACATTATGGAAATATCTCATATTGCTTCAAAACTAAATTCACTCAAGTTGGATTTATATGAAGACTTGTTGGTGCATTTTGTTCTAATATCCCTTCCGGTACAATTCGGTCAATTCAAGGTGAGATACAAATGTCGAAAGGACGCGTGGTCCCTTAATGAGCTCATCTCACACTGTGTTGAAGAAGAGGAAAGATTGAAACATGACAAGACAGAAAATGCTTATTTAGCCACCACTTTCAAGGACAAAAGGAACAAGAAAAGGAAAAATGATAAGAAAGTTGCAGGTACAGCATCACAAAAGAAACAAGGAACAAATTGAGACTAATTGTTTCTTCTGTGGAGCTGCAAATCATAAGAAGAACAGTACCAATTATCACGCTCGGCGTACTAAGAAATGTATTCTTCTTCATTTGGTTTGTTCTGAGATTAATTTAACTTCAATACCTAGACACTCATGTTAGATAAATTTTGGTACAACAACTTACATCAGTGGGTCTATGTAGTGTTGCTTGAGTTGTCGAAAACAAAGTGACGATAAAAGATACATCTATGTTGGTGCGGCAAGATGGTGGAAGTAGAGGTTATAGGAAAATTTAGATTATGGTGATGAAACATTTATTGTACCGTCTTTTATACGGAATTTGATTTCCATTTCTGCTTTGGATAAATTTGGCTATTCTTGGTCATTTGGGAATGAAAATTTTAGTTTGTTTCATGATTCAAGATTGATTGGTTCTGATATTTTTATCAGGTTACGATAATATTTATTTAATTGATATGATTTTTTTAATGAATCCTTGAATGTAAGTACTCTAGGTGTAAAGTGAAAATTAACCGGCGATAATTATGTCTCGTTGTGGCACTTCTCTAATACAGTGTAGTCCAAAAGGAGAATTGAGAGACTTGTCTCTAATGAAATTCTCGATTCCCTTGACTTTACAGATTATGACATGTGTGTTAAGTGTATAAAGGGAAACAAACCAATAAAATGAGATTTCAAGTCAACAAGACTTTGGACGTCTTAGATCTTATACATACAGACTTTTGTGGACCATTCCCTACGACTTCTGACCATGCTGGTGAATACTTTGACAGATATGATGGTTTAGGTGAACAACGACCAAGACCATTTGCTAAATTCCTAGAGGAATGTGGTATCGTCCCACAGTACACTATGTCGGGTTCGCCCACTATGAATTGTATTGTTCAAAGACAAAATAGATCACTTAAAAATATGGTGAGGAGGTATGATTACTCATTCTATTTTGTCTGAATCACCCTAGGGTGAAGCATTAAAAACCGCATCGTAGATACTCAACAGAGTTCCAACTAAGGCCACCGATAAAATTTCTTATGAGTTTTGGATGGGCAAGATGCCTAATTTGAAGTACTTACACATTTGTGGATGTCCAGTTGAGGTAAGGCCTTATAGGCCAAATGAAAAGAAATTGGACGTAAGGCCTATCAGTTGCTATTTTATTGAATATTCTGAAAGGTTCATGGGTTACAAGTTTTATGATCCCACAATTAAAGCAATTTTCGAGACAGAAAATGTCCGGTTCTTTGAAGATGTTAAGTTTGGAGGAATATGTTGAAATTCCTCTAATTACCAATAACAACGATCATGATTAAGTTTTTATTCCTGACATTATTCAAGAAGTAACTCCGAATCAAGACAATATCATTGTATCTCACTCTGAAGGTCAATAACTTGTTCCAGAAGAACAAACTCTACAGCCTAAAAAATCAATGCCATTAAGAAGATCCACTAGAGAGAGGAGAAGTACAGTTTCTGATGATTACATTGTATTTCTCCAATAATGTAAAGTTGACATTGGAGTGGTAGAAGATGATCCAATCAACTTTCGTCAAGCCATGAAAAGTTCTAACTCTCAAAAGTGGCTCGATGCCAAGAATGAAGAGATAAGTCCATGAAGGACAATGACTTGTGGGACCTCGTTATATTGCTTGAAGGTGCGAAACCCATTGGTTGCAAGTATATATTTAGGACTAAGAGAGATTCGAAGGGTAATATAGAGAGGTATAAGGCTCGTCTTGTGGCAAATGGTTTCATACAGAAAGAAGACATCAATTATAAAGAGACTTTCTCTTTGATTTCTTTCAAGGACTCTTTTAGGGTTATAATGAGATTGGTAGTGCATTTCGATCTTGAGTTACATCATATGGATATTAAGACAACATTTCTCAATAGTGACATTGATGAA
>CAIGRB010095615.1:1273-35345 GCA_903798255.1 Fraxinus quadrangulata | reverse complement strand
AAATAAATTAATTACTTAAGCCCTTATTTGGTTCCTATTATGTATAAAATATACTTTTTCTCTCATTTTCAATTGCATATTTTTTAATAAAATAATATTACATATAAATTTAAAATTTTTCATCGTCTTTTCAAAATAATATTAGTAACTACACATTTTTCATCAAAAGACTATTTTAAAGTTTATTTTGGGTTCCAAAATGGGGGTCAAACAGAATTATCCAAGATTCAATTCGTGAAAATGATCTCAGTGAAAACAACACAAGGTGAACTGTAAAAATTTCAGGTGCATTAAAAAAGAGATTAATTTAGTGCAACAGATGAGACAAATTATGTCAATCTAATTTATTTATTTATTTTTATTTTTTCCCAATCTATTCATAGACTTAAATTCATCCCCGTCCCTCCTAAACTTCCGCTCTGAATACTGATCGCCCCTCTCTAAAAACTATTCATTTCTCTCATCCGTCACAGCGCCAGACCTGTAATCTGAGAATGGCGTCTGTAAGTTTTTTCCTCTCTCTTAAATTGTTCTTTCTAATTTATTTGCATACGATCGAGTTTATTTATATAGAAATTCGATTTCGTTTCATTATGTAATTTTTGAATGTAAATTGTAATTGCTGTTTGATTATGAGATGATTTTCGTAGAATGAATTCATTGTTGGAATTTACATTAGAGTAATTTTAATAAATAAATTAAGCTTTTTTTGCACCCAGAATTTTCCCCAGACCTTGCATTCTTTGATCACAAATTTAAAAGATAGCGATGGAGATTTGTATTTCGGATGAAAGTTTTTATAGTTATTTTATACGAAAAAACCTAATTTAAGACCAGAACATTGGGAATTCTGATTAAAATTAATTGGATTATATGGTTCAAAATCCATTTATATGGATTATTTAGCTGTAAATTAAATTTCATTCTATCATATTTGGTTACATAAGCAATAAACAAGTTTACTGGTTATGTAAAATCTGCTGCTTGCTCTTTTATTTTGGTCTGTAGAATACAAGTAAATTTACAATTCATCAAAAATTCTGAAACTTCAATGATTTGCCTTTTGCCTTTATGTATCATTAGCTTGAAGAGTTAGGGGGCATAATTGAGAAATAATCTTGGGAATTGATGACCTCACTTTAGGGCCTCGTTGGGAAGGATTATTTTTTTACTGGCTTTGGGTGGCATTGTTTATGAGATGCCGGAAAAATTGGTGGTTACTAATGTTTATGGGCACCGGTTTTAGAGGGTTTAAAAACCATTAAACATTAGTATAATCTTGACCGGCTTTCTCGACCCACCAAATTGACGGTTTTTTTACCGTTTCTCGTATTCTCTTTTAATTACCCTTTATAAAATAATTATTTTTAATCAACATATTTTGTTTAAAATTAACTTGTAAATAGAAATATATCAATTAAAAAAATTATTTATAGGCAAAAAAAATTGTATTATAATTAAAAAATTAAGTAAAAAAAATCAATTTTATGTAAAATATTTTGTTTATAAAAAAAATTACTAATAAGTCAAAAACTCACTTATAAAATAAAAATTTACTTATAACTAAATTCACTTTCATATTATTTAAGAGTACATAAATTAACTTATGATTGTAAAAATTACTTATAAGTGAAAATACTAACTTAAAATTTTAAGTAAATATTTAACTTTATTTATCTTTTTAAATTAAATATCAACTTATATGTAAAAAAATACATGTAAATAAAATATCACTTATAAGTAAAAACATTCATATAAGAAACTATAAATTGAAAATTTCATTAAAGGACATTTATGTAATTTTTTTCTTTTACAAAACTTTCAGAACCAATGAATAATAAATTTCAAAGCATAGGTTAGACTGTTTTAGAACTCGCTACTAAAATCACTCAAAATCGATACACTCAAAACCGATAATTTAAAAAAAGGTTCATAACTAGTACCTCGAAACTCTCAAGTATGCCCTTAAGAGTTATATTATCTTTGATTAATTTATTGTTTGGATGCTTAAGATGGACTTCTTTTCCCATTTATGCTATTTGTTGCTGGAAAATTTGCAAGTATGTAAAATCAAAAAAATAAGGTTGATAAACATACACACAATGAATTAGGCTGAAGCATGTGGATTCTGTGTCGAGTTATTCAAGAAATCGATGCAAGACTCATGGCTTGTCTTTCTCATGATATAATCCAACTGTTGGTTTTGCGTAGCTGAAAGCTCTACTAAAAAAAAACACATTGGTTTGGCTAATAATGTTCATTTAAACTGTCAAGAATTATTATGAAACGTGTGTAATCATACAAGGACGGAAGAATATGAATAATAATGTAGTGTGTGTAGAATTATTGAGGTAATGTAGATTTATGTATATAGAAAATGTATAGTATGTAAAGTTATTGTTTATTCTTAATTTCACCCGGCCATAACGAGACTCAAACTCGGATCACCAGGTAAGACTTCACTCTTACCACTTGAACTAGGCCTTGATCTATTTGAATAACGGTGAAAATACATATGTTCTCCATCTCTTTGTATTCTTACAACCTCCACAATCGTACTCCATGAAAAAGTATTATTTTCATCATCCAACCAAGATCATAGCCAATGAACTGATAAACATGATATGAAACATATAAACATATGCTGAGACCAACATTATTGCCATATAAAGTAAAAAGATAATCACTGCCCACATGTATTATATTAAGTTGTAGATTCATTTTGTAATTTTATTTTGTTAAATAAAAAATTTATCTGCAGCATGAGAAAGGTCGGCCATTGCCAAAATTTGGGGAGTGGGACGTAAATAATCCTGCCTCCGCTGATGGATTTACAGTCATATTTGCCAAGGCTAGAGATGAAAAGAAAGCCACGGGTACTGTTGCAACTGCCGCACCATCACAGACTGTATCTCAACCAAACGATTCGTACGAGTATTCTGAAAAGGTATCGATTTTACTTAACCCTCATCTACATGATTGGCATGCTTGACTGAACACAAGAGAATGGGACAACTATGTTCTTAGTCTTGGGGGAAATTGATGCATTGGTCCCCAACCTATTGCTAGAATAGCAAGTTGGTCTCCTACTTTTAAAAATAAGCAAGTTAATTAATCCTGAACCTTTCACTATGCTTTTACAATTAGTCCCAATGGCTAAAAGCATCTAAATCTCTCAGAAACAGTTATGTGGCCCTCATGGAAACAGCACCTGCTCAAGTTGTGAAACAAATCTAGCTTCATAGAGTTATGAGTGTCACACGATGATTTAATGGAGAGATCAGGACAATTTTCAGTACTGAGGACTTATTATGAAATTATAACAAAAAAGTTGAGTACCAACTTGCTACTCCGGAAATATTTTAAGAACCAATTGTGTAACTTAGCCGTAGTCTTATCCGGTGATGTTTAGTCCAACATACTAACTTGAGAAACGAAGATTTTTATACAGTTTGGTGATGAATTCTGCTACTTTGATGCAGAGAAAGTGGCTTTGCTGTTTCTGAATGTTTGTGCATATACTGAAGCTACTAATTGGGAAACAAGGCATCTGATGGAGACACAGTTAAGTTGGCATGTCGAATCAAGGGGAGTGAAAGGCAGTTGTATTTTATTACTTATTTTTCTACTAAGGTATATGTTACCTAGTTATTCAGATCTCTCATTAAGAAAAAGTTAGTCATCCCTGTTTATTAACTTGTTATATAACGCTGTATCCTATGACTTATCAAGGCCGTGTTTAATGCAGAAAACAGTCGTTGGCTACAATAATCTTCAGGGTGCCAAGGCTGCACTGTAATTATACAATGCAATTGATTGAATTTACGCGTCAAATTGAAAAAAAAAAGGAAAAAATCCAAAAACTCGATCATAGAACATGAAAACAAGAAACTGAAACCTCTGAAAAATCCGGAGCCAACATAGATAACACAAACTATCATTCAGAAATTATCCTAGGAAAGAGATTTCAAGCAAGACAAAGAAAAGCAAAAACTATTACAGAGAATTTATAAGATAAAATGGTAGGATATCTCGAGGCAGAAGAAGTTGCATTTTTAACCTGATTTTGCTCAGTAACTCTTATTATAATTTTCTGGCCTCTCTTGCAGTGTCCAAACGATCCACTTATAAAGTAGAAAAATCCACGGCGATCAAGGGTGAATATGGTGTCCCCACTATTTGAAAAGAAAATAGGGCGTGTTGTATTGCAGTTCTTGTACTCTGTTTCACTAACTTCCATCACTGAATCCTTTCTGTAATTGAAACCTTGATCCAACACAAATTTATGAAGAAAAAATGAAACCTTGATCCAACACAAATAGAAGTGCTCGACCAACGAACGAATTAAGAAAATGAGTTAGTAGTGTAGTATAGGACTTACGAATAATGTCGTCGATCTTGAACCGCTTTTCGGAAGCCCAATCATTGTAGAATTTAGTGTGATTCGTCGGAGGAACGATCCAACCAGCTCTATCACCTACTTGGAACTCGAAGCAAGAGACATGAATCAGTGTAACAGAAGACAGAATAGTAAATAGTAGCATGATACGGATAGTGAAATGAGACTCCATTAGTAGCTTCTTCAAATTCTTTTTCAAGTTGCTTTTAATTTGGATATAGAATTAAGAATTTAATCACTTCATTATGTATATATTACTGTGCAATTTGCGGTTATAGAATTAGTTACTACACGAGAGCGGGAAAAAGGGTCGTGAGGAAGATAATGGCTACTTCCTGGGGATAATGGGGTGTTAACGGTCAACCTGATCAACTGGTCACTACCAAAGTAGAAAAGGGTTGGATCGGGATTGAATTAGTGATAAAAAAAAAAAGAAAAAGAAAAAAGAAACGGAAAATTGTAGCAACGGTCCCTGATTTTTTAATTTTTGTAGATTTTACCTCCAACTTTCAATTTGTACCAATGAAGGTCCCAACCTTTCATATATATGTATTTGGAGTCCAACTCGATGGAGACAGTCTACAAAAATGCAAAAATGATGTATTTTGACCATTTTAAGTAGGGGCATTATCGTCCATATCAAATTTCTCCTTTGATTTAAAAACAACAAATAAACTAAAAAAAAAAAATACAAAATAAAAATGCCCCACCACCCCACCACATCTTCATCTTCATCTTCTTCCCCCAAACCCAACAATAGTCGAAAATCGTTGTGTCGTCTCCTATATCGCCGAACTACCACCATCCCTGACAACGGAACGTTTACCTAGCCCTAATTTCTTCGATCATGATTTAGATAATGCCAACTTCAACGAGTATTTTAGCATTCAAGTCTAAGAACAATTTTCCAATATAGTTTGCCATTTCCATTCTCATCTCTTCCGTATGTGTTCATTTAACTTTAACAATTCTTGTAAGACACTTTTAATTGATTTCCTATTTTTTTTGCTTAAGTGGGATATTACATTCAACAATATGAGCTAACATCCCAATATCCAATTCCTTACCATACAACTCCAGTAATTGCTTCATAATCACCTACTTTTGCTTCCTGCAGTCACGGCTTCCCTTTTGATGTTAAGAAAACTAGGTTGTCTTACATTGTTCGATTGAAAAAATCAGAGATCAGCCTGCAATTAACCTACACAGTTTGATAATATTCGTCCCAATAGCCAATTCCTTATCATACAACTCCAGTAATTTCAAGAAATATCCACTTTCACGTGATCATGCGTAAAAATGTCCAAAATTTATTCTAGCTTGTGTTTGACATCTATTCTGGGGGAAAAAATAATTTTGAAATAGTGATTGATGGAAGAATGTGTGGTTGAAAAAATAATGAAAAATTTTAAATTTGTGTGTAATATTATATTATTTGGAGAATGTGTGATTAAAATGAAGAAAGAGAAAAAAAAATGAGAATGAGTGTCAGGACCTTAATGACCATTTTGCAATTTTTTTTTTTTACCAAAATATCTTTATTAACAATTTATAATTCCACACTAAAGACAAAAACATGCATACAATTAAAAATTTTGTTGGTCAATAAAATTTTGACACATAACCTGTCATACTTATTTCAAAAGCACATATGTCAAATCACAATAAATAATATATTTTTCATTTATACATGTATTAAATATCGATTACTACATTTCAAATGTTAAAAACTTTATAAAATATAGAGAACTCTCGTATTCGGAATGAAATTCGTTCTAAACAAATGCTTACGAAAATTTTGAGTTCGACTGATTCAAATATCGATAATAACTTTTAAAATATCGAGAACGTCATCTTAATGTAACTTATCATGGAAGCTATTTCTTCTTTTTAAAATTAGTGACAAATTTTTTAAAAAATACTTTATTTTTCATTAAGGGTATAATATACAATTTAGTACTAAATTTGATCATTTTTGTAAGAATTATCAAAATTAAATATTTTTTAATTGACATGGAATTAGACATTTTTGTAAATTCCCTATTTTATAACCATTTTATTATTGTATGTTCCTTGAACTTGACCCATCGAAAGGGACGGTGGGGATCCTCAAGGTTGGGGTTCAACTTTTTATAATTGTATGTTCCTTGAACTCGACCCATCGGGCCACCCGCAGACGCACTAGAAGATTTTTTAACGAGGAAATTATAAAAGGAAATTTCCAGGTAGTTTCCTCCAGCAGGAATACAGAAACGCATCCCACGAGCAAGTTCAGGCTCTCAGCATTCTCTAATCCTTGCAGGTTTTTTCTATTCTAAAAATTCATTATAAATACACCTTGTTAAACTCCGTGAATCTTTTCGCATCACTTTTTTCTTTACCGTTTTTATCGGTTCGATCTGTCTTCTATAGTAGTTCCTAGCAGATAACCTAAAAGCGTGGCTAAAAATTTCCTAGTTTGAGTTAGCATTGTGAGGAAATAATGAAATTGTGATTGTTTGTTTGTTAAGGCGTGTCATCTCTCCTGCGACTTCAGAATGAGGAACGGAAGTGAAGAGGACTTCAAGAGCTCGCCGTATAGACGCACCAACAACGACCTCGAGGCGGGTAACAGTCGCCGAGAGTTTCGTGAGGAGGAAGATGAAGGTTCAGGACCATTCGATATTGTTCGAACTAAAAGTGCCCCGGTGGATCGGTTGCGGAGGTGGAGAGTAAGTCTGTTGCATTATTTATTTATTTATCTTTTTTTTTTTCCACTGAATTTTGATTGATCTTGTTTTTGATTCTATCATTTTCTCAAAAGCATACCAAAGAATAATTTTCTCGATTGATTGAAATTGGCAAATGAAGTGGAACAAAAAATACTACTGTTTGAGCATTTTTTAAATTTTTTTTAAATTTTATTATTATTATTTTTTTTTGTAGAATGCATTTTGAAATAGTAAATTATTGGAGAACGTGGCTATAAAAATGAAGGAAATGTTTTTGTGATTTGTGTAATATTATTTTATTGGAGGATACAGGTTGAATAACCTGGGAGAAAAATGTATTTTTAAAAAAATAGAATCAAACGGTCATAAATAGATGTGAAATTGAGGAAATTCAAAATTTAAATGCTATTGAATTTGCACGCACTGCCTTTTCCTTGCATTTTAGTTGAGAGTTTTCTACCATTCTATTGCATTAAACCCCTGTTTGCTATCCTTTATTTCAACCCTCTTTTTTCTATGTACTTATTATCAACCACACCTCCAACACAATAAACTTTTAAACCCAAAAATTTCCTTTACCTTTTAACCCCCACATTCTCCATAAATTCATTATTCAAAATACTGTTTTTGTGAGAAATGATAAGATGAGGGAACTGATGGTGTTTGGTGTAGTTCTCCCAGTTCCATGATAATTATCTCTGGAAACTGATTATGGATTTAATCTTGTTACCTTCTAAGTCCTGCTTCTAAAATGAATATAAAACTGCATTACATGTATAGTTTATGCTGCATAATGACGTGTCAGTACTTAGTATTGCTTGTATATGTATATGGTTATCTAAGGAGACGTTCAATCTTTGATCTAAATTAATTGTATAATCTCTAGCAAGCTGCACTTGTGCTGAATGCTTCTCGCCGATTTCGTTATACGTTGGACTTGAAAAAAGAAGAAGAGAGGAAGCAACTAATTGCGAAGATTAGAATGCATGCTCAAGTCATTCGGGTAAACCATACTTCTTTCTTTATTAGGTGAAGTTTATTGAGTTTGTCATAAATTCTTAATCAATTTTGCTTCAACAGGCTGCTGTTCTCTTCCAAGCAGCTGGCCAAGGAGTGAATGGTAATTCTTGTTCTTTGTACCGTGGCATGTAATGAATTGACTAGAGGTTAAATTTCAATAGATAGCACCAAGTGGCAGATTTTCCATATAATGAAGAACGCACGTTTTTCCCCTGTGCTCCTATAATATTGGCATCATGTTCTTAACAATGTGATAAATTACCATCTTCATTGTTATTCTCATATTTCGTGTTTAAGCTTGTAACTGCAAGCTGTGTGACTCTAAACTGGGAGACGAAAATGTCTGGCTTTTTCATAGTTATTGTTTTCTTCTTCCAGGTAGTTTATATATTAACTCATATACAACCTGCAAGTTTGCGTATTTGTTTAAATTATTGATTGTTTGACATTTCCCATCCTGCTCTGATCTTGATATTTGATTCACACAGTATGGTCTCTAGACCGACAAAGAATGTTATTGGTTTTTTGTTTGATTATTGGTACTGAAGTTACATTTCTGCATTTTAGAGCCAGGAGTGCCGAAGAAACTGCCTTCAATACAGGGCCATGTCAGCGATTTTCATGTTAGCTTAGAAGAGCTAGTTTCAATGTCCCGTGAGCACGACCTCTCTCTGCTGGAGCAACAAGGAGGGGCAAGTCCACCGTCTCACATTTTAACTTTGTCCTCTTTTCTTTTGCAAAACTGCAATATTATTGTCATTATTACTCCACATTGTCTTGACTTGTTTTTATTTTTCCCCTTTGTCCTTGGCATCAGGTCAAAGGAGTCGCTGATAAATTAAAATCAAATTTGGAGAAAGGTGTGCCTGCAAACGAGACTGATCTCATAAGCAGAACAAAAGCTTTTGGATCAAACACATATCCTCGGAAAAAAGGCAGGAGTTTCTGGGTAAGTATTGAAAGTCCCAATATTGAAGCTGCAATTGTTCATTGTCTTTACTGGTAAACATTCTCTCGTGAATAAATATGTGAAATTATTTTCTTTTCTTCATTTATCTAAAGAGGTTTCTCTGGGAGGCTTGTCGAGACACAACTCTGATTATCTTGATGGTTGCTGCAGCTGCTTCTTTGGCACTGGGCATAAAGTCCGAGGTAAGGTCAGAAGGTGACAAAAGAGCCTATTTATTAAATTTTGATTGCATAACAGAGAGAAGTATACTTTCCTTCTATACAATTTATAAAGATTACATGTCACACTACCTGTGCACTGTGCAGCATCTAATTGATTGTCTGTGCTTCTTCAACTGTGAGCCTTTTCTTCTTGATGAGCATTAGTTTTTCACCTGGACATTTTCTGCAGAGAAGCAATGTGATTGCTGATTGGAAGATGCCATTCTACTTTTATATGTATATGAAATGTCCTGTGTTTGATTTAAATCTGTAGGCTTGGTTGAATCAATCTAATATGGTATTGTTAATTATTCATTTTTGACAAATTGTTTGGTATCAAAAAGTACTGAATAGTTCGTAATTCATTGTTTTTCTTACACAGACACAAATTGTACCAAAAGAAAAAGTAATTATATGCATTTTTTTTACTAAACATTCTAAGCAGACAATGTCCCATGAAATATGCAGTCTTTTGATTTCCTTTTCCTTGCCTTTTGAGAAGTCTTAGATGTTCTATAATTGATTATTTGTTTGGCCTCCATTTGGAAAATTTATTATTTATTTATAAATGGTCGAACTTAATTTCCAACTACACATTCCGGTGGACCCACAAGTACCATCCACTACTCATTTTTATCTATTTTTAATTAAACTGTTTATAAATTTTTCCCAAACAGAGGCTTAGATTTTCATCAATTTATAGAATCCAGTCGACAGTCTTGGGCATAGGAATGAAAGTTGTTTTCTTTTCAGTTTTCTGATAGGTTGCTAAGCAACAATCTGTAATGTGATAACAATATACGACGATGCAGAGTGTACTTAATAAATGACGATTACATTTCCATTTATCATTTTAACCAATTAATCAAATTTGTAAATATATAAGAGAGAAATGCAAAACATCTTTGTTCCAACTCACATTTATTCTCTTTTTTAGGGTATAAAAGAAGGTTGGTATGATGGGGGTAGCATTGCCCTGGCTGTACTTATTGTCATTATTTTTACAGGTATATTAAAGAATGTAGGATTTATAGCCTTCTATTTTTGTGCCGTTTCAATATGTTTGCATGTGTTTATGATATGCTTTACTGCGAGATGCTGTTGACCTCGTCTCACTTTTGACTACTTTACCAATGTTAAAAAGTTTTATGTGACAAGAAGTGCAATAGATTGGAGGTATATGCTAATGCAAATAACTCTTTTATTGTTCGTCCTGCGGTTGAACGCAATTGTCAAATAACTCTTTTATTGTTCGTCCTGCGGTTGAACGCAATTGTCATTCTCCATTCTTTGTGGAATTTCGATTAAGAGGAATCCATGTCACGACGTTGAGTGAGCTGGTGGACTTGAGATTTTAAGTGTCACTGTATAGATGCTGTCTGTCCGTGTGTTTATTCTCTCTGAAATTCATGTTTTGTGACATCTTGGGTTAGTGTAATGCATGTCCCCTTGGGCATTGTCAACTTTAGGCAGTTATGAGATGTGTACTTACTTTTACCATATTGCAGCTGTAAGTGATTACCGACAATCCCTCCAATTCCAAAATTTAAATGAAGAGAAGCAAAATATACACATGGAGGTAGGTATTATACACTCTGGATTAGTTCCTTTTCTCTCCCTTTTGCATTTTTCCTCACATTTCCTGTAATTTTATACAGGTCGTTAGGGGTGGGAGGAGAATTGAGGTTTCTATTTTTGATATAGTTGTTGGTGATGTTGTGCCTCTCAAAATTGGTGATCAGGTGAATGAGAAGACCTCTTTCTCCCATTCAAAATGAAGCCACTTTTTCTATCAAAATGTTACTTATAATCTTCTTTACTTTTTCCTGAATATGTTAATAGGTCCCTGCAGATGGAATTCTAATCACTGGTCATTCCCTTGCGATTGATGAATCAAGTATGACTGGGGAGAGCAAAATTGTAAGCCTCAGTAGGCAATCTGCTGTATAATTTGGTAGTTATCATACCCATATTCTTGTTTACCAGTCATGGTTCTGCAGGTTCGCAAGGATCCAAAGGCACCATTTCTTATGTCCGGATGCAAGGTTGCTGATGGTTACGGTACCATGCTGGTAATATTCTGTTGCTCTTTCATCTACTTTGACTTGATGAAAAATGGAATTCTATTTTTCAAATTCACAACCATCATTGTTAGAGTATATATTTGGAAGAAAGATGTGTGTATCTATTTGGAAGAAAGCATTTCACAGCTACTAGTTGTGATAAATAAATGGTTGACACTGAAATATGTAGGGAGTCATGTACATGATGGACACTGGTTTTAACTATTGCTTGTGTCTGCATGAGGCCATTATAGTTGTTGCATGCTTCCGCTGTATTCTCTCCTATATGCTACTATTTCTCTGTGATCCAAATAATTTGTTTGTTTCCTTTTCTTTTTGTTGGTAGCCTTCATGTATCTCATTGATCAGAATGTTGGCTCAGGTCATTTAATCTAGCTTTCCGCTGATGGGAATATTCGTCTCCGTACTAGTAATGCATCCAGTATTTCTATTTCTTCGAGTTATGACATCTATTGGCGTGTCTTTTCTGCTGCAATTTGCAGATAGTCCATAAGGCTTCAAGTTTGAGCCTTTCTTATAATATGCTTTTACTTGATGAATCTAGAAAGTAGAAAAATGAGTATATTAAAGTTGATGGTTGATTCAGCAATAGGGATGCAATAAAGAGAATGATGAAATGACCTAGCCTGTTCAAATTGGGATGGGTAACTAATAGTTTAATGGTTTAACAATGTTAATTTAAGTTAAAAGAGATTAAAGAACTGTATTGAATAGAAATGTTAATCATTTGTAAGCCTTGATATTCTTTCTAGAAAACTCGTTCCTTCTCTCTCTAGAGAAGATGGTACATCCCATCATATCCAAACACAATCACTCACCACCCAACCCAATCGGTCCATGTCCTCGTTGCTGGTCACCAGACGACCCAACCCTACCCTACCGACCTTATGCCACAAATTCCTAGGCAATCTTTCGAAAATCCACTAGCCGTCGGAAACCCTAGCGCCACAACCCGGATCTATGGTAGATTGAACGGCGTACATGACGGCGAACAGTTGAAGGCTCACGGCGACTCTATTCACGAAGGTAACAGATTAATTACAGATCTAGTGAAGGAGAAGACAAAATTGAATTACATGACTCATTATTTGATTCTGTCACCTCCGGCCAACTCCCAACCACACGCGCCTATTCGAGGGGTTGTGCATTGCATTTCGACTTTAGCAGGGCAGGCGCGTGGAGAATCGGCGCGTGGGGCCCACGCATTGCCATCGGAATCTGCTCAGATCCACCACACTGCAACGAGGCCATTCAGATCATTGGTTTCATCATCAATTGGCTTATTTGCACAAAACTGTGGGAGACAGACTCACACAGGGGGTCTCAATGTTTTCAGCTCACGATTTAGAGTCGAGGCAAATGAGTTTGTAGTGTTTGGTATAGAATCAGGTTTTATTAAGTTATTAGAATGGGGATTGAAGATATCGGGGCGCAATTTGCATGGGCCGATTTGGTGCCGTTTGGATGGTGATTAAGTTGAGGATGGCTGATAAGATGGAGGAATTCGTCGCCAAGTTTAATGAGTCTTCTCGAGCCTTCTTGGCACAACATTGTGCTAACAATCGTGGTAGGTTTTTGATGATAGCACAGTATGGGGAGAGAGGTCGAAAAGGAGTTGTGATGGTACTGGAAGGTGCGAATGGAGAAGGGTGGGTATCGGTTTCACGCGTGTTCAGGCAATTGTTGATTCATTTGTTGCCGGAGATGAGGTTAAACGTCGAATAATTGAAGACGAGGCGATCAAGGATGACTTATGCCGATGTTATGACAAACGTATGGACACCGCAAAATGCTGATCAACGAGAGTTGTTGTGTAAGGGAAGGGTGGAGAATGAGGGGAATGATCCTAATGCAGAATTAAGGGCTCGCATCTAGGCGTTGAAGGGGGAATTGGATGAATTGATTAAGGCAGTAGAAAGTGGGTCTTTAGTGGGTCCCAGGAACACTTATTGTCATAAGTGTGGGGTGGGCTTAGATGAGTCTCCAGCTAATGGAAAATATGTAGCAAACTTGGATTCTAAGGAATTATCATCAATAAGGGCCCAAACTACATATAAGCAGGTGGTGGATAAGCCTAGAGGAAGGTCGATACTTGAGGAAACAGATCGGGGATGGAATGGATTCAATGATCGAGGCATATCGAGAGACGGAACCTTAGGTTGTGGTAGGGAAGCCAGGTACTACGAATCTGAATTCGGAGTTATTGGAAGCGATCAATTGTCCTACAAATGAGGGTGTGTGGGACGTGATTCCATCTGTAAATGGATCATTGTTGGATAGTGAGCAAGAAAACAGAACTGTATTGTGTGAAAGATCAGCTTTGGCAATTGAGAAACAAGAAGGGACGATAGGCTCAACAACTATAGTAGTGAACACCTACTACAGGAGATTTTAAGTCTCCGAAGGAAGGGGATTCAGGGATGATAATGCTTTGGTAGGGTGGGTTGGAGGCACCGAGAAGGGGGATACAGACAGTGATGTACGGGTGGTGGAAGAGGAGAGACTATTATGATCCCATTTATGCTGATGAGATGGTGAAAGTTAGTGCATCGATGATAGACATTAACCGTTAAGTTGTGGGTCCTTCAAAAAATTCTGGATTTCAGTACAGATGGTAGGTGTGTCATGTGATGGGTACGAAAGTAGGCTACAATTATTCGAGGAACTGGAGGCCAATAGGGGAATAGGGTTGGGTACATCAGGAGACAAGACAAGAAGAAAGGGTGATCGTGAGCTTAAACGTCTCGAATGCTCGGTTAATTATGATCTTTGATCTTAAGGGAGGAGAGTCAAGGAGAGGCTATATGGGAAGGGATGAAGAGAGGTTTAGATGACTCCAAAAATAGTTAGTTGACATGTGAGGGGGCTTAATGAAGCTGAGAAAAGATTAGTTCGGAATCTATTAAGGGGATGGAGGGCTGACCTTGTATGTCTACAGAAAACAAAGTTGGAGGTCATTTCTAGGGCTGTTGTGTGTATCCTATGGGGGACAGCATGTGGGATATCAGTTTGCAGAATCATCGGGGGCTTAAGGAGAAATGCTAGTAATGTGGGACACTAGAGTTTTTGATAAGGATGAGGTTAGTGTAGGTTTATTTTCTTTGTCGCTTTCGTTTAGAAATATTGGAGATAACTTCCGTTGGATGTTTATAGGAGTTTATGTGTCTAATGTAGATGAGGGTAAAGGTGGTTTGTGAGATGAATTGGCTGGGATGATGAATTGGTGGAACCTCCCAACGTGTGTTGGAGGAGATTTTAATGTTCGATTTCCCACTAAGAGGTCTAGTGGGGAGAGATTAACAGGGGCTATGGAGAACTTTTCAGATTTTATTAGGGAGAACATGTTGGTGGACTTGCCTTTGATTGAGGGAGATTTTACTTGGTCATTTAATCGATACCAACCTGTCCCATCCCGATTAGATCGATTTTTGGTATGTGGAGAGTAGGAGGCTAAGTATCCAGAGGTCACGCAGAGGAGATTGGGGAGGAGGTATTCAGATCATTTTCCCATTTCGTTATCTAGGAATGCAAGACGCAGTGGAAGAAGCCTTTTAGGTTTGAGAGGATGTGGGTAAAAGTAGTTTGGGGAACGAGTACGGAATTGGTGGGCATCTTTTGACTTCGGGGAGGGGGTGGTCTCTTAGTTGTGTGTTAGATCGGAAATTGAAGGCTTTGAAAAGGATCTTAAGATGTGGAATGAGGAGGTGGTGGGAGATGTTACCTATCGCAAAAATCAATGCCCATTAGATATAGAAGAGTTGGATAGGATGGAGGAAAATCGAGGACTGGTAGGAGATGATAGGGTGAGACGTGGAGAATTAAAGGTAGAGTTGGAGAGGTTGGTGGAGAAGAAGGAGATTGCTTGGCGTCAGAAATCTAGGGTCAAGTGGTTGAAAAATGGGGGACACATGCACCAAATTTTTCCATAAGGTAGCTAATTCCAATAGACGTAACAAGTTAATCACTATGTTGGAGGTAGATGGGGTCACTTATAAGGATTCACAGGATATCGGGACCCATATGGTAGTCTTTTATAGACTTTATCCTGAGCAACTTGATTGGAGGCCAGAATTGGAGGGGCTAGACTTTTCTACTATTAATGAAGAGGATGCTAGTTGATTAGAGAGACCATTTGGGGAGTATGAAATTAGGGAAGTAGTGTTCATCATGAATGGCGATAAAGCCCCAGGACCCGATGTATTCTTTTTTTCATTCTATAAGGGGTTGGAAGTGGTGCGATCAGACATTGTTGATGTCCTTATTTCTTTCAGCGTGGAAGATTCTTAAGAAGCGCCAATGCTACATTTATTGTGCTAATTCCTAAGAAATCGGGAGCAACGGATATTAAGGACTTTCGTTCTATTAGCTTAGTGAGTGGGGTATAAAAGATTATTGCGAAGATTTTGGCAAATAGATTACATGAGGTACTGGGGAAGGTGGTGTCTAAATTTCAGAATGCCTTCTTCAAAGGGCGGGTACTGGGGAAGGTGGTGTCTAAATTTCAGAATGCCTTCTTCAAAGGGCGCCAGATTTTGGATTCCGTACTTACAGCAAATGAATGCATTGACTCAAGAATGCGACTAGGGGTTCCAGGAATATTATGTAAGCTCGACATTCAGAAGGCTTATGATCACGTTATCTGGGGATTTGTTTTGTATATGTTAAGGCGATGTGGCTTTAGGGAGAAATGGTGCTAGTGGATTTAGTTTTGTATCTCTACGATTTCGTTTTGGGTTATGGTGAATGGCATTCCGAAGTTTTACTTTCGTAGTAGTGGAGGATTGAGACAAGGGGACCCTCTGTCTCCATTGTTGTTTGTCATTGTAGTGGAAGCTTTCAGTAGAATGCTGAATAAGGCCATTGGGCAAAGTTTGTTAGGGGGCTTTATTGTTGAGCAGCTGCAGGTTTCTCATTTGCTATTTGCCGATGATACATTGATTTTTTGTGATGCGGATGCTGAGCAATTTAGGAACTTGCGTCATTTACTTCGTGCTTTAAAGCCGTCTCTGGACCGAAAATAAATTTGGGAAAATCTAAGGCTATTACAGTGGGAAAGGTCGATAACGTGGACGAGTTGGCTGTGATATTGGATTGCAGGGTGGTGCAATTGCCTATGACATATCTCGAGCTTCCTCTAGGAGCACGGTTTAAAAGCATACATATTTAGAACAGTTTTGTGGAAATGATGGAGAGGTTAGCGGGGTGGAAGCGTATGTACCTTTTAAAGGGAGGTCGTCTTACTCTCGTAAAGTCCACTCTGTCGAATTTCCCAACTTATTTCTTGTTATTGTTTCCTATTCCAGTTGCAGTGGCAAAACGATTAGAGAGGATTCAAAGAAAGTTTCTTTGGGGAGGATTAGGGGAGGAGAGGAAATTACATTTGGTTAACTAGCGTGCAGTTTGTTCTCCTATTAGACTCAGTGGTCTCGGAATGAGAAGTCTTGTATTGTTTAATAAGGCCTTGTTGGGTAAGTGGTTGTGGCGATTTGAAGTGGAGAGGGAGAGTTTTTGGAGAGATTATAGGGGCAAAATATGGTGTTATGGAGGGGGATGGTACTCAGGTGAGAGACGTGGTTCTTATAGGGTGAGTTTGTGGTGGTATATCCGGCGATGGTGGAGCGACTTTCGGGATATGTTGACTTTTGTAGTGGGGAATGGTAATACCATCACAGCTTTTGGGATGATTGTTGGTGTGGAGATCAACCACTTAAGGTGAGATTTCCTTGGTGAATGATGTCTTAGATATTCATAATGGGAGTTCCAGTTGGAACACGGTTTTTGGCCGGGGTTTGCAGGATTGAGAATTGGATGATTATGCGCTGTTTTTGATATCTTTATACAAGGCACATATGAGATGGTGATTGTAGCAGGTGGGTGTTGACATGAGATTGAATTTTTTTAGTTCGTACTTATTTTAGATCCTTATTGGGACTTGTAGAGAGTTTATTCTCTTAGAAGATGGTTTAGAAATGTAAACGGTCCCCACGAGTAGCATTTTTACTATGGACGATGGTCGGAGGACAGGTGCTAACGGTGGATAACCTTTGTACAAGGGGTTTTTATGTTACAGTTAAGAGGGAGGGGGAGACGATTGATCACTTATTCCTATATTGTGATGCTGCTCGTTTACCGTGGAAAGATATTTTAACGTCGCAGCATATGGATTGGGTATTGCCGAGGCGCATGGAGGACATGTAAAAGGTATGAAGGAGAAAATTTCGAGATAAGGGTAGCAAGCTTGTATGAGACCTTATCTAGGGTTGCATCGTATGGTGTGTGTGGAGAGAGAAATCGTCGTTGTTTTAAAGACCGAATACAGACAACAGAGAGTTTAGAGAATGTTTTATTTGACATTGTATATATGGTTTAATGCTGCAGCTACTAGGCATATAGACGGATTGTCTAATTTTATGTTACTTTCTAATTTAAATTGATGATACACTTCCCGTGTATTATACATTGATTAATAAAATATTTGATTATCTTTCAAAAAAAAAAAAAAAAAAGTAAGCCTTGAAGCCCGTTTGATAGAGATTAATATAGAAAAACTAGTCGTTATTGTTGACTTTTATTAGGCGAGTGAGACCCAATAATGACTATATTTTCAATTTTAATTGGCTTTTAATCTTTATCAAATGGGCTCTCGGTATTTTTATGCAGTAGACAAAACTAAATGTTACATTCTGATGTGATGTTTAGTTCATTTTGTATATTATGCTTTCATGATATCATTTTTGCCGGAGCTTATGAAAACTAAGATGTAAATATGTAATGTGTAACACTGACCTGCTTTTTAGGTTGTTACTTCATATCTGATGGTGTGCTCATTGGTTAGGAGTGAAAACTTGTACCTTAGTATTTTTATTTTTTTGTACGGTAGTACTGGAACTAGTAATACTATGTTACTACTACTACTATTATATTTTGCATGCTTGCTGATTTTTAGCTACAATTTTAAGTTTGCTTTGGCCATTTGTGAAGTACATTGACTCGATAAAAGGTTTGTTTCTTTTAACATATATGTCATTTTCTTTAAAATGTTTGTACTCCCTGAGTGATCGTGGCTATCTTCATAGACTTTAACGTGGTAGCTTACAGTTTGTTGGAATGCTTTTCTTTCACAGGTAACAAGCGTTGGGATAAATACGGAATGGGGATTGCTGATGGCCAGCATATCAGAGGATAACGGTGAAGAAACACCATTGCAGGTCATTTTCATCGGAATTCCTGAACTTTTACACTGCGTGCTGAGTATAGCTGCATACAGTATTGACATTGTCGTGTTTTAAAAAGTTCAGGTACGATTAAATGGGGTTGCAACATTTATTGGTATTGTTGGGCTTGCCGTGGCTGTAGTGGTTCTGGTTGTCCTCGTGATCAGGTAGCTTTTGATTTAGTAAATGGTTCTATATATGACCTCATGTTTTGTATTGCAGAAGTGCCATGGATAAACTTTACTTTTTGATTGGGCAGATTTTTTACTGGGAAAACCACGAATCCAGATGGTAGTCCCCTGTTCCAAGCAGGGAAGACTAGCATTGGTGATGCTATAGATGGCTTCATAAAGATTTTCACTGTTGCAGTATGTGCCCATCTAGATAATCAACTGATGTTTATATTAATATTCATTTTTGACCTGTTAACTTATTTAGATGAAACTCTAGGTGACCATTGTAGTTGTTGCAGTACCTGAAGGGCTTCCATTAGCTGTCACACTGACGTAAGTTCATTTGTTTATTTACATCATCTATTGAAGCCCGTGCTTCTTGTTTTGCTATTTTGAAGTCTAGAAAAAGTTAGTAGGATGTCTGATACTTTTTTATTTAAATTCTTTCCTTCTAATGGTTATGACACCTCAATATGCATTTATTGCATCTGCAGGCATGTGTGCATGTATATCCGTGTTCCTTTATTTGCATCGCACATTTTTTATTTTACTGAATTTTATATTTCTTTGTAGGCTTGCCTATTCAATGAGAAAAATGATGGAGGACAAGGCCTTGGTATTTGTGCTTACTTTATTTGAAGTGACAGCCATATTCTTGTTCCTACAATCTACTTGCATTTTTTCCATGTCTCGTAATTTATAATTGAACTGCAGGTCAGGAGGCTATCAGCCTGTGAAACCATGGGCTCAGCAACAACTATTTGCAGCGATAAAACCGGGACCCTAACTTTGAATCAGGTCAGTATTTTTTTTCTTATTTTGCTTACACTAATCTTGGGGAATTTTTCTCTTTGGGAGGTGAGGGCACGGAGGAGGTTGTTAGTTGTTTCAGCTATTAATTGGTGGAGATCTGGGAATTCGTTTTCTTTTGTATGATTTTTTTTCCCAAACTTTCTGCAGATGACTGTGGTTAATGTGTTTGCTTGTGGCAAGAAGATTGAACCCCCTGAGAATAAGTCACTGCTTTCTCCTGTTGTTATGTCTCTGCTTATTGAAGGCATTGCACAGAACACAATTGGCAGCGTATATGTCCCTGAGGTGGGTCATTGCTAAATAGCAACCATTTAGTACATGAATTTTACTTGATATTCTAATTGAATGATCGTAGTGATGCTTATTGCTCATGTTTTGATGATTTTTATCAGCTTATTAGATTGTGACAGCATGTAATTTTATATTGTAATATTTGTTTTGTCTCAAATTGACGTGTTGGTGAATGTGTGCAAGCATGCGTGTTCAGAGATTCGTGTGTTTAACTTGTATATTTCACAAGTTGGCTTGGTGCCCAACAGTTTGGGATTCTCTCTTACTAGGAGATCTACGCATCAATAAAAGGTGGTTCAGGCCTTGGTTTCTTAAGAAATGAACTTGAAGAAACATTTTACCAGCACCCCCTGATTACCATTCCATTCCTTCACCATGCCTTCACTTTCATCTCATCACCTGCTTTTCATTGCCTTCAGTAAGAAAAAAAAAGGGATTTCTGCCCTGCTGCCTCTAATGGACAGCAATGCTGACACCTACACGTGCTTCAACATCAGAACGGAGCAGCACCGTCAGTGCAATCTTTGGCAGCATGCTTTATATTCTACCTCTGGAGTGGTCACTAGTCACACGCCAGTGGGATCTTCGACAATTCAGCTATGCACCGGCCGGATATTTTGGGCATGGTTGCAGCAGTTTCCTGGACCTCCTAACTTACTACCATTTCTGACTATCAATATAATCCCCCAAGTTATGTGCGCATAAGACTACTGCACCTGACACCATAAAATCACTGTAATGTTGAGGTCGTCTACAATTTCAGAGGTGATTATTACCTCAGTGGGAAGTGCTGGATAACATTTCTGAACTTCAAGAAGCACTTTTGAAATGGAACTGTTCATCGCATGCTGAAATTTCTGACTCAATGTACTCTGAAATTCTTCATATCATGGCAGTTCTGAATTTCCGTTCACGATTTTTGGAATCTGTGGACAATGAGTAGGTTATTAATCTTAATTGTATTCTTGTGTTGAAAAAATGGAAGTTGGCCGCAAGTTGTTTGTTTCTTGTCTTAAGAAGAGATTGGAGAGATTGTTTGAAGTGCTGCATCTGTCTGCCTTTTATATGTGCTTTTATTTATTTTTGGCATGAACCGTCTGTATTGAATTAACACTGTCAAAAGTGTTGGTATAGATGATGTAGATATCGCAAATCTACACAAAGCTGGTTGAGTTTATCCTGGTTTTGTATGAAATGTTACTTCCAATATTTAGTTATTGTTGGAAAGGAGGATCTGAACATTACTTTAGCTGCATATATAGTATAAGAATCTTGCCAAGCATTCTTAGTTACATTGAAAACTCAAGCATCTTGACAAAATATTAATATCTGATCAGTTTTAGACCATTACAAAACTAAAATGTTCAAACTTCTTGTTGCTGGTCTTTAGCAGGGTGGTAAAACTGTGGAGATTTCGGGATCGCCAACAGAAAAGGCCATTCTTCAGTGGGCTGTTAATGTAATGTAGATAATATGTTTTCGAGTCAGTACATTCCTTCATTCTCTTATGCTATTTCATTTATCTGAGTTGTTATGTTTCCTGTAGCTTGGGATGGATTTTGATGCTGTTCGATCAGAGTCACTGATAATCCATGCTTTTCCATTCAACTCAGAGAAAAAGAGAGGTGGCGTCGCTCTAAAACTGGTAACAGAATAAATCATATGTTATAATGCAGTTGCACTTTTGGCTCCCCTACTATATTTGATGCTAATATAAATGGACTTGCCCTGGGAAGTAGGAGTGGAAGGATACAAAACGAAAGGTGTATGAAGCCAAATATGATAATTAAGTGATTAGATTTAGTTTCGTTCATTCTTTTTAGTGGATATCAGTAGCAGATATTGATGGTGCAATTTTGGTGGGGTCGAATGTATCCACTCATTGTATTTATCTATAATTCTTTTTCCAGTCGGATTCAGAAGTTCATGTACACTGGAAAGGGGCTGCAGAGTTAATCCTTGCATCTTGTACCGATTATATGGATGCAAATGGCTGCGTGGCGCAGATGGGAGAAGATAAGGTTTTCTGAAATTTTCTTTTCATGGTTAACTAGCTGTTTCCTCTTTCTGTTCCCTTCTGTAGGAAGTTCTTCAATAATATTGGGTATTAAAAACTTGAAAATAATGTTTTGCTCTAATTTGTTAAATATGAAGAGGTTAGCTGGTTCTGATGATATAGGAAAATTTATAAAGCAATGTGTTTAGTCTTAAATTATAAAGATAGATTTTTCCAAATGCATGTAGAAGTATTTACATTGTTTAAAAATATTGGACTTGATATTAATTATAAGTGCATTTATTCTTGTCTTGCAGGTATCATATTTCAAGAAAGCAATAGATGATATGGCTGCAGGAAGTCTACGCTGTGTTGCTATTGCCTACAGGTCATATGAGATTGAGAAGGTCCCTTCTAATGATGTGGAAATGGCGAATTGGCAATTACCAGAAAAAAACCTTATTTTACTTGCCATTGTCGGTATCAAGGTATGTATGAATAGTATCAGCCTCTGATTATGGTTTTAATTTTTCTTGAAAGATAATATATCTTTAAAAATCAATTCTCCGTTCTACTGTCTTTGGGTAACTTTCTCTTCCAAAGATGACATCCCCCCAATCTTGGAGGCACTAGATATTTCATTAAGCGTTTGAGCCCCATTATCTCAAAATATATTTTTCCTCAAACTTATGTTCAACCACACATTCTTTCAATAAAATAATTTACATGTAAACGCAAAATTTTTTCCTACTTTTTAACTACACAATCTCAAAAAAAAAAAAAAAATCACTATTACAAAACTCATTTTTTTGTTAAAATGGGGCTCAAACAGGGGCTAAAATACAGTGCGAATATATGTCATCTGTAAATTCAGATCACTGTGTGATTTATTGTATCCCCGTTCCAGTTTTTGACCTTACGTAGATATAATTAAGTAAATCTAATTTCCCATGCCTCTCTAGAGAGTATATCTCCATTATATTTATGATGAGAAGGCTAACTATATATCCTCAAGACCATATTAAAATTCTGGTTTTTATGGTACTCCTGAATATGATGTCTGAACGGTATCAGCCTCCGATTATGGTTTTAAATTTTCTTGATAATAAATCTTGAAAATCAATTCTCTGTTCTACTGTCTTTGGTAACTTTCTCTTCCTAAGATGACATCCCCAATCTTGAAAGGCATGAGATATTTCATTAAATGCAGTACAAATATATATCATCTGTAAATTCAGTTCACTGAATGATTTATCGTATCCCCGTTCCAGTTTTTGACCTTATGTAGATATAATCAAGTAAATCTAATTTCCCATGCCTCTGTAGGGAGCATTCATCTCCATTCTTTTTATGGTCAGAAGGCTATCTATATATATCCTCAAGACCATATCAAAGTTCTGGTATTTATGTACTCTTGAATATAAGAAAGCATCTTCTAGTCGACATACCTTGGTCTTACCAACAGCATATCCGATGGCGGCTGTTACCTGACTGTGCCTGTAACTACAATCTTCCAGCCAGCCAGTGCTTCCACATCACTTTTGTAATACCCATACCAGGAAAGCTTAAAAAAGATTTGATAGGTACTACTCATACCAACAAGGTGCACCTTCTTTTCCGGAAGTCCATCGTTAGAAACTCCACAGTTAAGCGAGCTTGGCTTGGAGCAATTCTATGATGGGTGACCAACTAGGAAGTTTTCTCGGGGAGCATGCGAGTGAGGACCAAACATGCTGAAAAGACCATGTTGGTACAGTGGGGACAGTACGTCGTCGATTTAACGGTCGGGACTCGTTAAGTGGGACCCGAGTCGTTACAAATGGTATTAAAGCTCGGTTGCCAGCCGGAAATTGGAACTAAGTGCTATGCGGGACAAAGTGCTACGCCATAGGGCGGGAGCCACCTCTTGAACCCGTAGGAGCCACCTCTAGAATCCCAACGCCTGACAACGGATTCTCAGATGGATCAAGCGCGACGAGGACGTTGCGAGTCTAACGGGGGGTGATTGTAATATCCAGATCAGGAAAGCTAAAAAAAGATTTGATAGGTATTACTCATACCAACAAGGTGCACCTTTTTTTTCGGAAGTCCATCGTTAGAAACTCCACAGTTAAACGTGCTTGGCTTGGAGCAATTCTATGATGGGTGACCTCCTGGGAAGTTTTCTCGGGGAGCGTGCGAGTGAGGATAAAACATGCTGAAAAGACCCATGTTGGTACAGTGGGGACCGTACGTCGTCAATCTAACGGCCCGGACAGCTCGTTAAGTGGGGCTTGATTTCTTCTTGATATTTGGCCTCACTCCTTTGCATATTACCACTTCTTACTTATCCTCATCTTATTCTTTATATCCTATCTTGGAAAGTATTCTTTCTTCTTTTCCTTATTTTTCCTTTAACATCACTAATCTTTTCTGCATCTCCCCTTAAATGTCAAATTACTTTGCTTTGTAAAATACGTTTCCATCAAAATATGCATGGACGGTGGCCATATGTAAAATACATTTGCTTAATAGTACGTATATACAATTGCCATGTGTATTTCATATCTAAGAGAGCATCTTTGATATAGGACCCTTGTCGACGAGGTGTGAGAGATGCAGTTCAGTTGTGCGTCAATGCTGGTGTCAAGGTATATCCATCTGTTTTCAACAGTGACATATAAAACATCATAATCTTTTCATGTTATCTTTGTATCTTTTTTTTGGCGTATAAATCTTGTGTTCGTCTTCTTTATAATATTCTATATTTCAATACCGTCTTTTTTCATTAGTAAGGAGATGCTATTCTGTGTTTAGCAACTTGACTCGTGGTTTCAAGATGGGAAGAGACCTTGAAAAATCTCTACTGTGAAATGCTGTCAAATATCATGCAAATATGCTTTCATTATTTGTACACTGGTATTTTTCTTAGGGGAAGTAAGAAGGTTTGGGTTGCTTATTAGCACATGAACTTATAAGCTTGTAAGCTAATGTGTCTATCAGATAAGCTCTGTAGATTTATGAGAAAAATTGACACCCATGAAATTTGGGTTTGCAGTCATGTCTTTATATTTTAGTTATTTCGGATTTATGCTGCACCATTAATCAAATTGAAAACGTAATTTCCCCTAGCATATGGCACCAAATGTTGATATGTAATTATCCATTTTTTCCCCCTATAGATGACACTATCTGTTTTTGTGGCATGAATTGGATGACTGAGAATACATCATTGCATTTCTTCTTATTGCTTATATCTGTAAATGTATGCCGATCTCCTGCAGTACTAGATATCGCCACCTTCTGATGAGATCGGTTCATTTCGATGTCCAGTGACCCATTTCTTCTCAGATACTTGGTACATTTTATACAAATTGTTAATACAAATTGTTAAGAGTCTTTGAACCTGCTTATGGCATGATGAGTGTGTGTGTACAAGTGGTTATCACCTGGAGTCATGTTGGGTAGGACTTCTGTGTAGTTGATATGGTTGCTGATCGATGTTTGTTGTGCTTATTTTAGAATGCCACTTATCTAGTTTCAGAACAGAATACCTTTTCTTAGTCAATTAACTATTAACACTTTATCCCTCAAGGGAAGTTTGTGCTCCTGAACCTTTGATGGAGAACTATGGCTGTTGAAATGTGATCCATAGTCTCTGTACTGCGTTTATATGCTGAAGTTGCAATGTATCTTGTCAACCCCTGCTACAAGGTTGATATTCTTTTAACAATCTTATAGGTACGTATGGTCACTGGAGACAATCTTCAAACGGCAAAAGCAATAGCTTTAGAGTGCGGGATATTAGGATCAAATGAAGATGCTACTGAGCCAAATCTTATTGAAGGAAAGGCATTCCGTGCCATGTCTGAGATGCAGAGGCTGGAAGTGGTTGATAAAATTTCGGTATTTCAGTTAACTTGGTAGCCTAAATGTTTTGGTTGGTGTCTATATGCAATTAATTCAAGTGGCACGCATGACATCTCTTATATTTAACATTTCACCTGCAGGTGATGGGTAGGTCATCGCCAAATGACAAACTCTTACTTGTTCAAGCATTGAGGAAGAAGGGACACGTTGTTGCTGTTACTGGAGATGGTACTAATGATGCTCCTGCACTACATGAGGTTTGCTCTTTCACTGATTGCTAAAAATCTATGTACCTGTTCTGTAACTTGTGGAAAATATTGGGTCGTGCAATGGCCAAATTTTAGGTTTCAAATGTCGTCGTAACATGAATATGCTTATTTGGTGGTATGAAAATGAAATTTTATCTAACCCCATTCCGTGGGGATTGCATGAGTTGATTATGATAATTAAGATAATCATTTCAGTGTTGGATTGGGCTTGGGAACTAGCATTTTTCACTAATGAACGTGTAATAGTGTGTAGTATAATGAGGTATTCTAAAGAATTGTTGTTTTGCATAGTTTTTTCTTTCCGCAGTTCATATAATCTGGTTTGTAATTATATTGCGGTGTAGGCTGATATTGGTCTTGCAATGGGTATCCAAGGAACAGAAGTTGCCAAAGAGAGCTCAGACATCATTATATTGGATGATAATTTTGCTTCGGTAGTGAAGGTGAGTCTTTGTTGCAAGCATGTCAATGTTGATTACTGAGCATGTCAATGTTGATTACTGTTCAAGAAATTTCTTAGTTTATCTATTAGAGTTGTGTAAAACTAGTTTCTCATCTTATGAATGTTGCTTCAAAATTAAATAAAAATCATGCTGTCAGGAGAATATATGATAGTAAAGCAGTGTAACATATTACCATATCCCAACTGTCACCTCAATGCTAATTTGACATTTTGGATTTAGCAATTGCACGGAGCATGTTCGCCATGAAAAAGGTGGACATCAGTATCATCTAGTTTTGTATAAAATAATGTCAAGGTTTTCGTGTTTTCTTGACGTGAATGAGGCTTATATTTTTGTAACCTAACGATCTTATGGTTTTCTGGACTTGCATTATTTTAAGATTCTTTCAGCATAGCATGCAATCATCTTTTGAGCTAGGGTTCTAATACGATTCTGTAGAGGTATCTTAAATGATTCTTTGGCTTGTTATGGTGTTTTATAGTTCTCGTGTTATTTGGAATCTTGGATATAGTACACATTTCTATCTGAACTACCCTTTCGGGCCATAGATTTTCGTTGTTACTGAAATTATCTCCGAATCGCACTATTATTGCTGTAATTCAGATTGTTCTTGTTGTAAGTCAATTATTTGTCGAGGCATAGTCACATAGATTTTCTTTCTTACTGTCTCGTGGAAGTGTGTACAAATTGAAAATATTATGACAATAGTTGAGATTGCTGATTATATTTTTATGTTAATTGTAGGTGGTGCGGTGGGGTAGATCTGTTTATGCCAATATTCAGAAGTTTATACAATTTCAGCTCACTGTTAATGTTGCAGCTCTTATAATCAATGTCGTGGCTGCAGTTTCCACTGGTAGTGTCCCATTAAACGCAGTGCAGGTTTGTGACCTCTCTCCCCCCATGTTTTGAGTAGTATTTGTCTGTCTGCTTTGTTTCTTTATAGGCACGGGTTCTTAATCCTAACTTTAATTTAGATTCAGATACTAACTTCGTTATTATCTATCTTCTGAGCAGCTTCTCTGGGTAAATCTTATAATGGATACACTAGGGGCCCTGGCACTAGCAACTGAACCTCCTACGGATCATCTGATGCATAGGCCTCCTGTGGGTAGAAGGTTAGATTTTTCATATATGAGTCACTTTGGTCTGAAGTTCGTTTTCTATGTGACCTAAAAATTGGGTTTCAGTTGAGTGGTGAACTCTGTCTTCTTCCCTCCTCCCCTGGTACCGAAGGAGAAATAATTATCATAGAATGCAATGGAATTTCTGTGTTGATGTAATGAACTAGGCTACCTGTTCATATTTGGATAACTTGAAAATATGTTACTAAAAAAATAAAATAAACAGGTAATTGAATTGTAACTTCAAAATATATTAATTCACAGTCTTGTCTTGTTATTAATATTGTTGGCATAATCAGCGTTAAAATAGCTACAACAATTGGGAAAAAAAAAAACGGATAATTGAATTTGTTACTTCGAAGTCTTTAAATTCATTTAGTCTCGCCTTGTCAATCTGTAACTTTCCCTCATTATAATCATTGATGATTAAGACAAGGAAAAATTTGAAGTCTTTAAATTCATTTAGTCTCACCTTGTATGCGCTTGTTTTTTTCTCAAAATAAAAAATCTAAAGAGATGAAGGTATTCCTTGGTGAGGTTTTGGTCTGTTGAATTTTTCGACGTCCTTCAATGCTGAACTAGGTATTTAGCCGAGAAGAAGAGAGATGAAAAGAGAGATAAGAAGGGGGTGAGAGGGGATGAAATTATTAGCCTAGCTGATAGTGGTTACTGGCAATCAATTTTGCTGCTGGAATTGGTTATTAAAGAATACAAGAAAGGTTGGAGGTGATTAGAGCTGTCACTTTAAATCTCATGTTATTCTTCTGTTATAGAGAGATGTTATGAGCTATTCCATATGTTTTTAAGCTCAGTTGGACACTTAGGGGTTCCTTCCTGATTAGTTGGGGAATGTACAATAAGGAGATGACAAAATCCGTTTTTCTGTATTGGGATTCACATGGAAATGTGTTCTTTCAGGAATCTATTATTGTGAAGTAGGGTATTTAAAATGGAAAAGGGAGTGCTGATCCTCTTCCTTCCCCATTCCCTTGTACCAGGCTCCACCTTAAAGAGTGTTTTTTAGTTACCAGAAAGCACCACGGTGTAGAGATTGTCTTTTATTTCTTCTCTATATCATTAAATTCTGTTATTCACTTCCTGAGATTGAATTTATTTACTGATCAAACAGCTGTGTCAATGTTTTAGGGAACCTCTCATTACAAATGTCATGTGGAGAAACTTGATAATTCAGGTATCGAAGTTCTGTGTTAACTATATTATTGAGTTTTATTTTTGGATGGAAAATAAAATACTTCATTAAATATCCATGTTCTAATTGTTGTGGGTTGAATGATTGCAGGCTCTATATCAAGTGACTGTTCTCTTAATCCTGAATTTCCAGGGAAGAAGCATTCTGAATTTAGAGCATGAATCAGATGATCAAGCTTTCAAAGTGAAGAATACACTGATATTCAATGCGTTTGTCCTTTGTCAGGTAGGTGCATTGAGAAATGACAGTATTAACTTTTCCTACATAGAGCAAAAGTGTAGATATCTGTAATGCCGATGAATATATCTATCGCCAAATGGAAATGGGGGCATGTCGAAATTATATTTATACTGTTCTGTGTAAAATTATTAAATCTTGAATTGATTTTCTGGTACACAACCTGTTTGCTCTACCGTATATTGTAAATCCAAATGGTTAGTTTTGTTTGCATAGAAGAATAGATAATAGGTGTTTGCAGCGAAATATTTTTTTGTCATTTGATGGCTCTTGATTACCATCCCCTCCAGTAATAATCTCTGTTACATAAACTCACTGTCACTCTCATACACGCTTAGACACAAGCTCACTGTCATACTTGCTAACATAGAGGCACTAACAGGCTGCACGTCAATTACAGGTTTTGAGTATCTAGTCTGAATGTTCTCTCTCTCTCTCTCTCTCTCTCTCTCTCTCTCTCTCTCTCTCTCTCTCTCTCTCTGTGTGTGTATAATAATACATTCCTGTTTTGTAGTTGGATTATTTAGTCTGCTTTTACAATACTGATCAATTGATTTTCTTAAACTTTAACCGGCAAGTGAAGGATCGAGGATTCTATCTCACAATATGAATGTTTGGCTGATATCATCATCAAAGTATTGAAGAACATGAATCTCTGTGAAGTCTGACGGGATTGAATATTCAACACTTTCGATGACTCCAATCTGTTCAGTTCTAAGTTTTAGCATCCGTTTGGGGAAGAATTTATAAATTGTTTAATTTATAAATGAGTGGTGGATAGTACTTGTGGGTCCATTGGAATGTATGGTCGAAAATGAAGTTTGACCATTTTTAAATGATTTGTAAATGTTGATAAATAGAGACTTAAATATTAATCAAGTTGAAATCATTTTGCTGAAGCTGCTCTGCACTTTTATCTTAAATTTGCCAATTTTAAACTGCTGTTTTCCATGTACTTTAACTAATTTCTTTTGTATATAATTACAGATATTTAATGAGTTGAATGCTAGAAAGCCTGATGAGATTAATGTGTGGAAAGGGGTTACTAAAAATCGTCTTTTCATGGGAATAGTTGGGCTTACAGTGGTTCTCCAGGTTATTTCTGTTATCTTTGCTCCTCGTAGATGCCCCAAAATTTCTTGCAATTTATACATCTACTCTTGCTGTTCAGGTTATCATAATATTTTTTCTTGGGAAGTTTACTTCAACAGTTAGACTCAGTTGGAAACTGTGGCTTGTTTCCGTTGTCATCGGTATAATCAGGTTGGTTTCTCATTACATGGCATTTTGGCTTACAATTTATAGCTGGTATTTCTCAACTTTACGTCTTATTTTGGTCGAGAGTCTATTTCATTTGTTAATACTTATCTTCTGAAAGATATCGCAGATACTATTACTTCACATTATGACATGTATGGTTGCTTTAATCCCAATAATGTGTTTTTGGATCTATAATTGCGTCACTATTGGGATATCCTCGTATTATTCTCATGTCTGGTATTATGAAATATCGCTGCTGCTTTTTTTTTCTTGATCAGCTGGCCTCTGGCCATTGTTGGGAAGCTGATTCCTGTTCCTGAGAGACCTTTCGGTGATATTTTACGAAGAAGAAGATACGTAAAGAAAGAAAATCAAGAGGTAAAGAAAACCTTTTCCTTTTACCCAATTGAAGCATTCTTCACTGGCAGTGAGAGAATATGCGCTTCTTCATCATTGTGAGCCGACTTGATCTTATTTTGTTTTCCAGGTTAATTTCTAAGGAAGTGGAGAAACACTGCTGCAGGGCTTATCTTTACCCTAGGTGGTCTGCAATGGCTAACGTGTGGATAAAAGATATCAGTATTTCTAACCTTGCAGTTTAAGTATTTAGTCTTCCATCAAACTGACTTGGTACATTTCAGTGGTGAAAATACGAAGTTGCTTTTGTTTATACGGCAAAGTTCGGATGCGTTCTTTATCAACTAATGTGATCCTAGCGTGATCAAGAAATTATTTTGATTTAAGTACAGTTGATATAGATTTTTGTATTGTGGATTGATTGATCTGTGTGTTGAATACTCTTTATGTTGTTTTGGCAATGATTTCTGGAGGGTTGCCTGTTCAAGAGAACGTTGCATTCAGAATCGACTTATTTTGGAGGGTTGACTTTTATTTATAGTCCCGGTAAACAGGACAATCTCACCTTTTTTGTGTGGTTTAGTTCTCGTTGGTGTGACTTTATTGTTACCAGCCGTACAGAAACGGAGCATTTGCAAACTTCACTCTGCGCTTTCCATTTTGGATGGTGTATTCTATGTGCCTCATGCCACTGAACTTTGGGTGATTAAGTTTCACTTTTCTTCTGTAATATATTACAGCCAGCTATAGGGAAGTTATGGTCAATATTTCAGTGGGTGGATACCTCGAGACAACATTAATCTTAAAATGAGTCACAATTTGGGAATTCTACAGCCATTCTTTATGATGGCACAAATTCCCTCTCCGGGAAAAAAATTGATTTACAAAGGGAGACGTTGCAGGGCTAAATTTATACTTTTTCTTATGAAGCTACAAAGTGGGTCTTTTCGCTTAAATGCAATCATCCTGTTTCTCACGGATCTCAGGAACCCCAGGAGGTGCTTACTGCATACTACCCAATCTATTTATATGGAGTTCAATAAAGAAAAAATAGGAGCATCTTAATGAACTCTATTTTTAAGGAGTATATTCTATAATTTAGAGGATAAATTTAGAGAATTTTTAAGTGCTTTTAATTCACTCTTTAGATTTAATACTTAATTTTACTATTAAAAAATATCTGTTGTTTCTCTCTATTTATCATTTATTCTCTCTAATTTTTCCTAAAATTATTATATTATTTTCCTTCATTGACTTTAAATGTATTTAATTATAGAGAGGAATCTATAGGAGATGCTTTTATTAAATGTATGAATTGGATTAACTGAATCTGAATGACTGAAAACGTCTGACTCAGGGAGGGACGGCTGCTGCTGTTCAATGGTCGGGTTTTGAAGTACTTTGGATGAACCATGATATATGTACAACCATGGTGGACAATATTGTTGACAACCATGAGTTAATAAAAATTTACACAAGTCATTCAAAAAATTGGTTTTTAAATCAACAGTAACGGATACAACACATGGATTGTCAACAAAGATTGTATAAATAGTTTTCTTCAATTTGGATATTTAATATCTTTTAGGGTATATTTTTCACGAGAGACGAGAAGTAGAGAATATTGCTTTCTAGTCAACACATCAAAGAGGCTCACTCTTTAAAGTGTAGAATTGGCTTCAAAGAAAGGGAAAAATCATGTCAAGTATTATGCATGAATCAAATCAATTTCCAAACATTAAGGTGTTAATTATGTTTTAATTTTAAATTAATTTTAAATAATAATATTACAAAATTAAATTAATCTACCCTACCCACCCACGAAACAACCGCCCCCACTCCATCCTCGCGCACTGCCAATTGCCATCCCCTCTTATAGTTGTCTGGACGATCGGATCATCACTCAAAAATTGAAGATTAAAAGTCCCTGGTGGTGTAATTTACAAAGTACTTATCGAAGCAAATAACTTTAATTCCCATAGTCGAAATCTGGTTAATTGATTTTGTGATTGGTTTGGATAATTGAGGTCGGAGAAATCAATGGCATGTGACTAGATCTTTTGAATTTGTAACATATGCACTTTGACATATGATACGTGACATAATCCAATAGCATGTGACCAAATCTTTTGAAATTGTAATATGTTACATGAGCCAATGGTCTGTGACCAAATTTCTTGAATATGTGACCTCCTATGCACTTGATATGTGACTTATGATCTGTGAACAAATTTCATGGGTCTGTAACCAAATCTCTTGAATTCATAACATATAACCTATGCACTTTGACAAGTACCATGTTACATGGGATCGTGACTTGATCCAATGACACGTGACCAAATCTCTTAGATTTGTGACTTGTGGCCCGATCCAATGGTCCGTGATGAATCTGTAACTTGTAACCCATGCACTTTACATGTGACCCGTGCACTTTGACATGTCACATATTTAAGAGATTTAGTCACAGAAACTCAACCAGCTGGAAATGCAAAAATTCCCACATCCATAATCCATCTATAGTTGAAACTTGAGAATTGATACCGAAGGAAAGCAACTGAGAAAGGATGGCAAAGGTCAATAAACTAAACTAAACTAAACTAAAAAAATCAAAACACTTAAGAAAATAAAGAACAGGGAGAATAATTTATTAAAAGAATCTTGAAATATAAGTGGGAATTAAAGAAAGAATATAATGGTGATTGTGAAGAAGTTGTTCAAATTGCTGTCACCGCCCAATTCGACATATGAAAAAGTAGAATTACAGCTTCGAGTTTGCATTCACAAATTGACATTACAAATCATTAGATGCCACTAACGAAAATCTTTAATCCTTGAAATTTGTGAAGTCGTCTCTCGTCTAAGTAATGACATTCTCGCTGGGTCGATTGACGCTCCGTATAGCAACGCCCATAGAATCTATTGGATTATGTCAGATTGTGCTCAATGGTGGTGGTCCAGAGTGTTACGGACCGGTGCTTCACTTAAACCCCATGACCTTATCGCAGCCGCAGTTTGCTCAACTTCGACTGCACATTGTGAATATTAGTCTATTTTGAGTTGTAATTTCCATTCCGTGTAATAATTTATTTCAATTATAAAATAGCTAAAAAATATGAAAAGTTTAATATGATTCTTCGGCATAAAAACGTCTACTCCCATCAGTTGGATTTTTGTTGCTAAGTCTATTATAGGAGGTATTAGTCTTTCAAACAATCTTTCAAGCTTTCTAGTGTTCGCCCCATGCACTAGCCATTTGTAATTTCCTGCTTTCGTCAATTGTAATTTCTTGCTTTCAGTAATCAATGAACGAGTTTCTTACAATTGTATTTCAAGCTTTCTATTATTTTTGATCAAAATCTCTTTCGACCCTCGATAAGAAAGCTATGTATCCAATTGGATCGAACACCACGGAGGTGGTGGATCCTCCAAAG